>JAJEKV010000113.1:2442324-2727973 GCA_021234155.1 Isoetes taiwanensis
TCTGTATTACCACAAATAGCCTTCTAAAATTCCCAAAAAATAACAGCAAAGCGTAAAAACCTTAAAATAGTAGAAATGGCTCTAAATTTCTGAACTTTTAACTATATGCAAGGTAACAAATTTACATTTCCCATTTGACACAGCAGGAAACTCATATTGGCCTAGATGAGAACTGAAGCCATGAACCAGAAAATTACACCAGAACATTACCTGCACATAAAGAAAAGTACAAACGATGAACTTAAAGAAAATTATGGCTCAGGGAAACTGTCCAGCAATAATAGTTATGGATTCAACAACACTTGCCTTAGAAATAGGAGTTCCAAGAAGTCTTCAACTCTGATCCTGTTCATCATCATCAAGAGACTGCTGCTTAAATGAAAATATGACTGTTCTACTGAATATGGAAGAAGAAATCAGATTCTAGCTCAAAGGCAATAATACCTAGAAATTTCTAGTCGTACAAAAATAACGTAATTGGCCAGATTTGACACAATTCTGTATACCAAATTTTGATGCAGTTCTCTAACCATAAGACAGAATATTATATGCTGGAGATGAAAATCATAATATATATTTCATATAACAATAAGATGGATGTTACCTGAGGATCAATCATACCACGCTTGGTGTCAGTGTAAGACATAAGCATTCATTGCCAGCCTTAGCCACTGTTGTAACTGAGCAAAAACGAAATTGCTCTCATAGATATCCAACTCTTGTCATGACAAAGAACAGAAGATCTAATAGTAGAATAATAGCTAACCAATTCTAGCATGTCCAAAATACATTGCATGCTGCGTAACACCTTAGCAGTTGTTTAATGTAGTATTGTTTCCTCTAATAAATCAAATTTAAAGATATGGGCAATGAGCATTGCCTCAAGTAAAAGTTCTAAGTTGATTTGCCTCTAGCATTTGCAAAAGGTACATGTGCTATTTTTGCTGAACCAACTAGGGACAGTGGCAAAGTGGAATGTAGACAAGTATTCATAACCATCTTGTAATCTAAAGCTTGTTGCCATAATGCCTCTGAATTCCCAGCTAAGGAGATTCGACTAAGGGCCCTAGACATGAAAAACTTGATTCATAATCCTAGATCATGGAACTGCATGCATCTAAGCTCTTTATTAAGATAGTGATCCAAACATGACCAGCGGGGAGTAACTTTTTAAGCTCAATGGATGTGAATTATCTGCTTCTAATGTCTTTGCACAAAAAGAAATTAAAGCGCGTGCTTGGCGTAGCTCCATAGAAATATTATCTGAAAAACGCTTTGCCACGGGCAAAGATTTAAAATGTGAAGATTCAATTGTTTACTGGAGCTATGACAATTTGTTGCCTTACCTCGAGAAAGGCGACCTTGTGATGAAGAGGACTTGATGGTATGCTACGCATCATGGCCGTTACCCTTGCCGCTTGATTATAGAAAGCGATCTATATAAATCCATCGGATAAAATAGATAAAATACTTACAAATTCAAAAACATCATTTATTGTTGTGATTTTATATTTATATAAAAAATTGTAATTGCATGGAAAAGTCCATCAAATGACCTATGACGGCTCCAACATCTATAATCTGCTAGAAGTTCAACCTATAAAAATCACAACCAAGAACCAAAGATCGGAAGTTTTACCTTGGGAAGCTATAAAATCTTGTAAGAAGATGTGGGCTAGGGATGAAGATGAACTTATGCAGTCAAGAAACCGTGCCTACCACAAACAATCCAAGAAACCGTGTCATAGTTCTGAAAGCCGATGGAACTCCGAGCCACCAAAGCGAGAGGAGTCTTGCCCTCTTCCAGCCAAATACATATTTGCGGGGATCGGATGCCATAACCAGGTTCGGCAAGAAGCTACAAACTGCCCGATTATCGAAGGCTCGTGCAATCCAGAATGCAATTGAGGATGCCGCTAAGATGCATATATGGCTTGTAAGAACCCCAAATTTGCAATAAAGGGCAAGGCATTGAACAGGATAAAAATCAACCAAGGCCACTCTTGCAATCTTCAGCATTCGTGGCATGCATGCCGAGATAATAGATCGGCCCCAAAAACCTTTGCTCAAAGAAATGCTAAAAAAATGTTCTCGATTTCTGGAAGAACGCTAATATTTCCCGGCCACCAAATCCTTAACAATCTTAGAAAATCACACTTAAAAAAAAACCAAAAAACTTTCCCACCAAGCCGGAAAATCCCAATTTAACAAGATAGATAGATAGATAGATATATTCAGAGTTTTCATACAATTTCCTCTATACTCCAGAATGTCTAAAATATAGGACCCTATTTTATCCCCCTGCAGCCCAAAGAGTTTTCCTGAGATCCTTTGCATCTATTTTATATCGGTCTCGTAGTAGTTGATAAGCTGGGCATTTCAGTAGGACATGCTCTTCATCCTCTATATCTCCTCCACCACAAACTTGACAATCACGCAATGTCCTTGGAATTTGCCCCCATCTCCCAACTTCTACACCAAAGTGGTGTGAGCTAAGGCGAATTCTGCTAATGGTATGTCTCTTCTTTATATTTTCATACAGATGAGCACCTTGTCCAGGTTAGGATTCATGTTTTGTCTATATAGAAGCATTTTGGTCTTGGGGCTTTGCCATAGTTTTCTCTTAATTTTCATGTGCATCCAGTGCTTAAGATCATCTTTGACTAGGATTGCATCTTTCCAATCAATGTCCCATTTTCCGAGCCATTTTTTCACCTTTGCAAATCAACCCCTTTCTTCACTTGCTATCATAGCCTTATGTGGAAGTCTAGAGGCATCCATTTGTCTTACTTTTTTTAAATATCTGATGCATCTAAATACTGCTTCTACTTCAAGCGGCATGAGTTCACATTCGGATAGCATCATTGGATAGGACGCCCAGTTCTAGGCACAGAAATTTTTTCAAGACCTGCTCAATATCTTCCCATAAACCTTGTGGCAAGCTGGGTCCCCATATTTCACATCCATATAGAACAACAGTCTGTACAAGTGTTTGAAAAAGTCTTATCTTGAGTTGCCATGACCATAAGAAAATTTTTCGGCACATGCTTTGCAATGCGTATAAGGCTTTCAGCCCCCCCTCTATTCTCTGAGCAATACATATGTTCCACTTGTGGTTCCTGCTTATAATCAATCCCAAATATTTATATGCATCACATGTTTCCACAATGTTGTCTTTATAGTTGAACGGGAAGTCCTGCTTGAGAGCTCCAACTGTCATAACGTTTGTTTTTTCCAGATTTACTTGCATTCCTGTTTCATCACAAAACTTGGCTAATCCATCTAGGTGCTGCTGCATATGTTCGCGTGTGCGTGCAAAGATAATAACATCATCAGCATACATAAGCAATTGAACCACATACTCATTCAGCGTCGTACCCCCTTCAGAATTATGGCGTAACCATTCTTCTAAATTATCAATAAATAGCCCAAATAGTGTTGGAGACATTGTACATCCCTGCTTTACTCCGATATTACTTTCAACATAGTCTTCGACATCTACAGAAAAAGGAAAGGAGAGTTGTACTAACACTTTTTCATATAGAACACGTACCGCATCTCTTAAATGCTCAGGTAACTGAAGTATTTCCATTCTTTCCCAGAGCTTTACTCTCGGCACTTTATCATATGCCTTCCTAAAATCAATAAAGGAGACATATATTGGCTTCTTCGTACCTTTAACTGAATCAAATATGGTTTTCAAAGTAAGTAGATGGTCAGTAGTAGACCAATTGGGTCTAAATCCAGCTTGAGTCTCCGCCCGCATGCCATGCTTTTCAGCCCAGTTGCTTATCTTCTTCTCTAATATTGTGGCCAGCAGTTTTGAGAATAAGCTACTAACCATGAGTGTTCTATAATTGCTTGCATCTGTCATTGGGCCTGTTTTGTGAATCGGGACCACTCTATTAAGTTGCCAATCTCGGGGGTTCCCTTGGCTCATTGCTGCTGTAAACATTTTTGCAATCATTATATAAAGAGTGTCACCTGCCCATTTCAAATGCCTCTATGAGTATTTTGTGTAAGCGACTGCTAATCCCTGCAGCATCATCTGGCCATTGCGTATTACCAATCAAGTTTTCATTTTTTTGTTTATACTGATCAGCCTTTTTTGGATTGAGTCTTATCACTTGAGCCTTTCCAGAAGTGTGCTCTTCATCCATTTTCTTAACAGGAAGCGAGAAGGCCAAGGGCACATGCCGATTCAATCTGTTCCTTCATTACTACAAAGTCTGTTATCTGCTCAATTGTTTTGTCAGATGCGATCACATAGTCCACTACACTCCTTGCCCTACAAGTGCAATTAGCTGTCATCGGGAACTTACAAATACCATTACATATGAGTAGGTTGGTGCTACAACAGAGATTCAATAGCTGTCTGCCAGACTTGGTAGTGATCATATCCTGTGATTCTCTATACCATCCATATGCTTTCAAGTCCGTATCCTCTAAGGCATCAAGCCACAATGGATCACTATCTCCTGTATATGTGGTAGCTTGCTTATTTTCTGTTCTACCATTGAAATCTCCTACTAGTATAATGTCCCCTTTATCTTGAAATCTCATGATATCCTGCTCTAATTCAAAAAACAAATCTTCACTACATGCATCAGTATTTTGATACGTTTTCTTATGTCTCGGTGCAATATAACACACTGCCATATAATATGCAATTTTTGGTCCTTGAATTGAGAGCCAAATATACTGGTTATTCTTTTTTAACTCCTCGCACTAAATTCTGAACTGTGTTTTTGATATAGCACGCCACGCCACCATTGCCATTATTCCTTTGCTTAAATCTATTGTTCCATACTGAATAATTTTTTTCATATCCATCAATTTCAGATAATTCATAAAGGTCATGTTCCTTTTTTCTACGAAGCAGATCATATCAGTTTCATCTAAAATTTCCCGCATACTCAGAATCTTGTCTACGGTGAGTCTGTTTATATTCCAAATGACAATTCTGAGTGCCTTTGCCTCTACCTATGCCTCAATGATAGCCTTTCCCTTTTTCCATTCAACCTTTTTGTTATTAGCCCTGGCCTCCTTAACTCTTTCAAGTTCCTGTTTTTTAGCTTTCATTTGCTCTCTTGTCAGAACCTCATTTATCCAGATGAAATTTTCTTTCAGCTTGTATTTGTTTTTTAGCACCGCAATTTTGCCTTCTCTGCTATTGAAACGAACAACAACATGTCAGGTACCTTTTTCTTTTTTTCCAACTCGAAAAGCCTCTGTGATGCTGGCATCTAGCACCAAGTTCAGCCACAAAGAGTCTCTCTACCTCAATTTTCGTATTCTCCTGATCAGCCTCATGTAATCCAACAATCCTTAGATTCAAGAATCTTTGTCGTCATAGTCCTGAAACTGATTTTTTCGTGTCGCAAACTCTTCTATTTCTAGAGACGCCTTTGCCATTACTGGAGCCCTGTTTGAGCAGTTCAATTTCTTGTCGCAATTGCCTTGCTGTCTCTTCTCCATCTGATTTAATTTTTTCAATCTCTTTCTTAAATTCATCTGTTATTGTTGCTCTCAATTCCTTCAGCATTTCCTGCATTGCATTCTTTACAAAGTCTTTGATAAATATTTTCTTGAATTCTCCAAGCATTTCCTTCATTTGTTGGAGCACTGATGTGTTTTCTTCTGTTTCAGATCCTGTATGCTCTGTTTTAGGTTCAGGTTCAGACGAGTCATCATTTCCATCATCAATTATCTCAGTAGTTTTTGCCTTAGCTGGTTTATTCCTGCCATACATTTCCCTGGATTTGTGTAATTTCTTAGTTTCTTCTGCTGTTTCTGGTGAGTAAACAGGATTTTGTTTGACAAGTGACTTCACAGCCCTGGAGCCTTCACCTTTGTTCTGCCTGGTCGTCATTTTATATAAGAGATCAAGTTATTGTAGCTCTCAGGCAAAGGAAGTCTGCACTGCCACGATTTATGGTAGCCAAGCCCGTCTGCAATGACTGCCAAATACTTCGAAAATGGGTCTGAGAATGCAGCAACTAGCTGCAAGTGCTGGTGGAGCTCCGATTACAAGTGTTGGTGGGTGGTGTAGCCGACTTGAACAGGCCCTTCCAAGATCGTGCCCACAGATAGCAGAGCTCCCACCCGACTTATTTAACTGGCCCTTAACAGAGCTTGAGCTTGATGTGAATAGAGCTTGGTAGGCCCTTCCAAGATAACAGCCTAAGAAATGTCGAACCTGGCAAGTACTGATGGAGCTGGACTGATTGCAGAGCCCTACACGGCTTAGTTTATAGGCCCTAGGCAGTACCTTGTCCAAATCAAACAGAGGACAAAGCAAACGGCACCGAACAGTGTTTTGGGAACGCACAGAGCTAGCGCCTAGGGTTCCGCAGAGAGAGAGAGAGGGAGGGAGGGAGGGAGGGAGGGAGGGAGGGAGAGATGAAATGAAATGAAATTGTATTATTACGTCTGTGAGACCGCCAGGCCTATGAGACGTCCAAACCAATACATTAGTAATTATAGAAAAGTTCATCTAATACATCATCGGATAATAATACATTAACCCCCTCAATCTCTTCCTCGTCCTCCTCTTTTGCATCCATTGCTTTCAAGCATCTTTCTCTATGGTCCAAAACCGCAAGTATATATGCCTCAATCACACCGCCAAGGGTAGTCAAAAAATTCAGCAAGTGTATAAGCTTTCATACCATGTTTAGCACGCAATATGGCATATGATGAACAGTGAAGTAGCACATGTGCCTCATCCTCAAGACAATCACATAACTTGCACGACCTAAGCTCATGTGGAATATCACTCCATCTCCCCAACTCCACCCCAAGCCTGTGTGAACTTAACCTCATCCTACATATAGCCTGTCTGTGTTTAACAGAAATGTGTTCGTGTAAGTAACTGGCCTCTTGTAGCATGGGATTGATATGAACCCTGTAGAACTCCTTCTTCACTACAAGAGGATAACCATTTTTCATCACTTTAATATCACCTAAAATTTCAAAAAGTATCCAGTGATATAAATAATGATATTAAGGTACAGTGACACTACCAATGACAAGATTCTATCATCTATAGCATCATCAATATCGTCATAAATTTGGTCAACAATTATATCAGTACCAATTAATGACAATATATGTGGTACTAATAGCGTCATAAATAATATCGCATATTGCATCAACTTTACCATCATTTATTATTTCAATGGTGCTAATGACAATATAAGTGTTATAGCTTATGCCAGTTATAGTATCACCCATAGCTTCATCTATAGTATCATATATTGACAATATTATATCAGTGCTAGCATATGACGCTATATGTGTCAATAATAGCATCATGGATAATACCACGACTTATATCACTCTTACTATCAATACTTGTTGTAATTTTGGTAATGATACTACAAGTGTTAATGCTTATGACAATTATAATATTATTTTTAATGGCACTACCTTCTTCAAACTCCAGACAAAGTACACAAACTGATAGTATTAGAACAAGAAAGATGATTGTAATCGATTTGCTATGCCAATGGCATTGATTTGATGCCTTGCGTCTATTTGCCATGCCAGTGAAGTAGAATACTATATTGATGTCATAAGCCAGAAGATTCTACTTGTTTGAAGAAGGAATCCATATCAAATGGATGCTTGGTAATGCTTACTAGCAGGATCTCTACAAAGGTCTAACTCTGATACTTAAGAGCAATAGTCATGGAGCTTTGAGCCAAAATCACTGCTTTTTGTGCTCTTGTTCATCTCTGCCATATCCCTTAGAAAAAGTCTAGAAGCAATTTTGGCATGATGCCTAATGGATGCAAGACATGATGTTGATATAACAAGCGCCCAACCAGGTTTGGATATATGTCCTTAAATGATGATTTGATTCCACATTTTTGCACCAAATAGAAGTTGTGTTAATGCTTTGCAATGGATATGAAATACAGCAATGGAAAGACCCAATGGTTTGTAAGCTGCTGCTCTCCATCATCTTAAAAAGATTGGCTGCTTAGATATCATGCTGGTTGCTTTGTGTGCTTTGACGTTAGTTTGCTTTCCGTCTTTTGCATGCCCTATATCACCTGGTAGATTCCACAAGAAGGGCCACTAAATAATTGCCAGGCATATTCTAGAGTTCTTGCTTCAGGCCTGATCGATTGTGGCATGATTTTTAAAACCCATTCTAGGGCCCGGGGGTGCACTTAGAAAAAACTGTAGAAATCATGTAGTGTAGAGGAGGGGTTTTTTTTTTTTTTTTTTTTTGCCCAACCGTATCGTATAGGTTAAGGTTTTCTTTGCTTGAATCCTATATAATTTATATAAGAAATATGGTAGGGGTATATCAAATATGAGGGAATTTTTTTAAGGAAAATACCATATAAGGGTTAATTTCTCTTAGCCATATGCACGCACACGCCATATGTATCTTACATTATCTGCACCTCCTGGCTTCTAAGACCATGCTTTTCAAATGCTTGTGCTCCAACTAGGTTAAAGTTGTACGTATCTGTCAAAATTCAGTGCATGTAAAAATGCTTTTGGTGTATAAGATAATAAAATAGATAAACTGCAACTATTCATCAAAATGACTTCTAGTGCTAAAACATTGCAAGAGAGAATGAAGCAATAGCACAAATCGGGTTCAACAAAGACATGAAACAGAATACCTTATGGCTTGTACAATACTAGAAGACTAATCTTTATCAAAGCCTCACAAGCTACAGAAGTGGGATAAAAAAAGAAAGATGCTATGAGTTTGCCACACTTTTGTAACCTGGCATGCTCATACCCATAACAATGCATAGTTGAATTTTTCAACGTTGCCAAACACATGTCGGACGTTCGATTGAGGATGTTGGTTCGAACAGAGGTGACGGGGCTCGATCAGTAACATGGCGACTGGAAGATTAATGCCCATAGCAGGTTTAGACCCTACTCTCACAAAGATCAAACGAATCAAAATCAAAATGCTGAAGAATTGATGCTGGTTTGCCAGTTTTTAGAGTTGCCACAGTGCGAATATCTAGGTATATTCTAGCATATACCCAAGATATTCCAGCTTGTCATGTAACCGACGGCTTGCCCTTAGGGGCAACCCAAAAACTCGTGTCAACAAATAGTTTAGCGGATATGCCCCCGTAAAAAGATATGACATTTTAGGAAGTGCTTTTTTGCGAATTAAAGTGCCCAAAATTTGACATCATTTCGAATGATTTATCAGTTTTCCTATGAGTAACCTAAACTAACCTAAAAAAAAATACCAAAATCAGGTTTAGAGACAGACGACAATGTGAATAGGCCGGGATTTAGATCGGCAACACGTGATTTAAGAAGCTGCAGATTGCATTTCATAGCAGGTTGGTTCTTCTTTGTTCATTTTATATACTTGCAATACAAGACTGCTTCCTCAGCCATGGCCTTCTGTTTGTGTATTGCTGGAGCTGAAGGATCTTCTTTTCCATGGCGATCTAAGGTGAAGTGTAAATTAGATTTGCTTATAAAGTTAGAATAACTTTGATCTGACAAGTCTTGGTGTAGAGTCTAAAGTGCTTTTGGTTTACGAGTCTGCCTCTGGTGCTTGGAAATGTGCGATTCTCCTTCTTAGAAACGCAGCTTGCTTTTCCATAAGGTGGAGAGTTTGATCCCTTCAACAACTCTGCTCCGCATTGCTTATATCCTCCACTGGCCAAAGTTGGAGGTGACAAAATACGTCCAGATCTGGGAGCAGATGCAGGAGGGAAGCCGCATCCTGACAACATTTTGCAGCTGTGAGCCATGGTAAGCTTCCAACATCCTTATGGTTCTGCTCATGTAAATCTCAGGGTCTTAAAACTAGTAATCTTAGATAGTTACGCCTCTTTCTTTGCAGATCAATTTTCTTTTTTGTAGTGGAATGCATTTTTATTGGTTCTATGGTTACCTCAAGAAGGTTTCCTTTTGCAGTGCAATGCATTTTTATTGGTTCTGTGGGTATCTCAGGAAGGTTTTAAAGGGCAGATTCACAGGAAGCTAGAAGCTAGTTGCAGGGAAGGAAGGGAGCTTTTGAGGTAATTAGAACTTGTAACATTATTTAATTTCAAATACATGACTAGTTAGCATAATTGTGCAACAGGGCAGGAGGCATAAGGATAACTCCATAAAAGTTGGATTCTATCGTGGAAGGAAACCGCAGATTTAGAAAATGTTGGTCTATTTTTTGTTTGTACATTGTAATGCTCCATTTTTTAGGATTCAACAGCTTTCCTGAGGGCTACATCGTTCTAATTACAAACTTCACAAAGCATGCATAGATAATGCATGTACGTGTGCGCTTGTTTGCTGAATATATGATTACATTTTACATTATTAGGAAGTCTCCCCTGAAGATGACGAAGATGAAGGAGAGATAGAAAATGCTTAATATTGTTTTTGCTCAATAATTAACAAAGAATTTGCTTCTTTATGGTATTGTTTGGCAAGGGGTTCAATTCCCTTTCTCGTGATTTTGAGTGCAATTGCTGGAAATTGTATCAGTAACTAGCATTGTTTGGTATGATTATTTGTGTGGCATTGGTATTGATACAATTAAACTTATAAGTGGCATTATTACTGGTGGAATTGATGAGACTAGATTTACTTGACATAATCAAGTATCTTGCATGACAAAATAGATGGCATTATTTACGAGTATGGGTGATATTAAAATTGGCATTGGGTGACAATAC
This sequence comes from Isoetes taiwanensis, assembly GCA_021234155.1. NCBI lineage: Eukaryota > Viridiplantae > Streptophyta > Lycopodiopsida > Isoetales > Isoetaceae > Isoetes > Isoetes taiwanensis. The sequence continues at coordinate 2,453,007 of JAJEKV010000113.1, forward strand.
ACAATGGCTTCACTAATGCTATGAATGACCTTATATATGACATTTGGACCTATAAATGATGTTATATGTGATTCTATAGGTGCCCCTACTATTGACCATAATAGTGACATTATAGTTGATATTATAGCGCTCGTGGTGACATTATGAATGATTCAATTATAGCAATATATGTGATCCTATAGCTAACACTATTATAGCACCACAAGGACAAAATGCATGACGTTATCATTGCAGCTATAGATGATGCTACAAATGATACTATTATGCCACTATAATGCTATAAAATATGATACTACAACTGTTGTTATTGGTGATGCTACAAATGACGATATAGATGACGCGATTCCATCAACAGCTATCGTCACTTATTATATCGAATTCTAAAAAGATTGAAATGGTGAATTTAAGCAAATAAATGATGAAACTAGTGACTTAGATTGCTTATTCTCCTGTAGTGTTAACCGCACCTTCTCTCCAGCACACACGGGTTACATTAGAGAGAGAGAGAGAGAGAGAGAGAGAGAGAGAGAGAGAGAGAGAGAGAGAGAGAGAGAGAGAGAGAGAGAGAGAGAGAGAGAGAGAGAGATGAAATGAAATGTTTTATTATTACGCCTACTGAGACCATCAGGTCTATCAGACGTTCAAATTATCTTCTACATCAAACCATTCATCAAATGAGCTTCCACAGTTGGAAGCATCATCGGCTATCTCTCTCAATTCTATCTTATCTTCATCATCTTGTAAAAGTGCATCTATACTATCAATATAAGTTCTCCTAATTTTTAAAACATCTATGATAAAACCACCCAGAATGGAAGGGGGCAAGCCAAACACGTCTGCTAATGTGCCTTGTATCCCATATCTTTGCCTCAAGACTTCATACGCTGGACACAACAAAATGGTATGCACCTCATCCTCGACCTCATCTTGGCCACACACCCTGCATAGGCGTCTATCCCTTGGTATGTTCTTCCATCGACCTTCCTCTATGCTCAAATGATAAGAACTCAAGCGTATGCGCGCTCCTTGCGTTTCAGTACGGATACATCACTTCTCAGATAATCTGCTTCGCATAACAGGGGGTTCACGTTATTCCGGTATGCTTCCATCTTGACTTTAGGATTTTTTCACAATTCAGCACGTATGCCCGTAATCACCCATCCCCTTATTTCCGTGGATGGGCAGTCCTCAAGTTTTAGATTCCATTTCACAGAGAGAGAGAGAGAGAGAGAGAGAGAGAGAGAGAGAGAGTAGTAGTAGTGGTTTTAACGTCACGCCACTAGGCAGCATCCAACTGGACATGTGACCACACACCACACTACATTGCTTGGTTGGGCCCTGCCCCCAACCACCTTACATTGCGTCTGTTGGAATTTGACTCCCAACATTACCGAGTGCGATTCTGGGCGGTCTCGAACTCGAGACCACATTGCTAAGGAACTAGTGTGTTACCACTAGACCAAACGCCCAGACGCTAGAGAGAGAGAGAGAGAGAGAGAGAGAGAGAGAGAGAGAGGGTTTATTATGTCTATGGGAGGCCTCAAGGGCCTATTAGACAAATATTGTTTAAACATCATCATAAAATAGTAGATGAGTTTCTGAATCCTCACTCTCGCTCATAGTGTCTGAGTCTACCATATCAATTACTCGAAGGGCATCCATGCCAGAATCCCTGTAACTAAGGAGTTCTATCAGATATTTCCCTAGAATGTCACCATTTAGGGCGAAAAGTGTTTGGAGATCATCAAAATAAATGCCGTATTCATCATGCAATATCTCATATGCTTTGCATCGAAGTAATGCATCATCCTCATATTCCACCTGATCTGTATCACATATTTGACAATATCTTTGGTCTCTTGGAACAATATGACCCCATCTTCGCACCTCAATCCTCAAATGAAGTGAACTCAAACGAATCCTACATATAGCGTGCTTCTTCTGTATAGATATATTTCTCCCTCAAGTGACCTACTTGTTCTAGTTTGGGATCAATATTTTGCTTATATAAAATCATCTTAGTCTTTGGTTGTGACCACATCTTCCTATAGGCCGATTGGCCTCCGCGGACGATAAAACAACCTTCCTTAACTTTTTCAATCTCTCCCATAGTTGGTCTCTCGACACCCTATCGAAGGCTTTTTTGAACTTTACAAATGCCATATAGACTGGTTTTTTTGAACCTTTGACATGATCGAATATCGTCTTCAATACTAGCAAATGATCTAAGGTAGATCTTCCTGCTCTAAAACTAGCATGTGCCTCTTCCCGTTTATGATTATATTCTGCCCAAACACTCAAGTTCTTCTCTAGAATTGTGGAAAAGAGTTTTGAGAACAACCAACTAACCAAAATAGTTCGTTAACTGTTGATATCCTTTCTCATACCACCTTTATATACCGGAACCACCCTATTCCGATATCAGTCCAATGGAAATCCCTGTGCTACTGCCATATTAAACATTTTCGCGAAAAGGGGATGGTTGTAGGGCCTGCCCATTTCAAATGTTCTGCACACAAGCCCATGTGGTCCTATGCTTTACCATTCGCTAATGAAGAGATGCCTGCCGCTAATGAAGAGATGCTGCCATAGATCCCGCACTGCCAGAGGTATGGCTTCTTGTTTGTGTCTCTTAAGACCGTTCCAAAAAAGCTTTGGCTCCTCCAAATAACGCCAGCAAGGAAGTAGTTGTTTATTCTTTATAAACAATCTCTACTTATTACGCACTACTCGTTTGTACTGCTGCTTGTAAAATGCCTTTTGGGTTGCATCACTTCTTTTCCAGTTTGCTTTGGCCATTCGGCAATCCTGGTCAAACCAGGATTTGCATGGTAAACCCTTTCTGGCTCTATGTAGTATAAATGTTTCCCTTGCAGAATCATCTAAGATGTTATGCAATTGACTAGTTAGCATATCTAACTCTCCAATCTAGGATAAGCATGCAGCTTTATATTCAACGCAACAGCAGAATTGTATCTGTAAATGAGACTTCAGAAAATATTTTCTTGTACCTGGTAATGGCAGCAATGGTATCATATCAGGGCGCTCTACTTGCAGGAGGGAGGGGGGGAGGGAGGGAGGGAGAGAGGGAGAGATGCCTTGGCCACATGCTGACTTAGAGAGGGTGAGAGAGAATACGAGAGAATACGAGAGGTGAGAGATGATGAGAGAGTGGAAAAATCCAACTCTCGTCTTGAGAGATGATTCGCCCCTAACAGCCGTTAGGAGCGTTTCCATTAACCACTAACTTAACAACCCCCTAAAATTATGTCGCCTGAAAATCATGACTGAAAACTTTCCCTCATCGAAATTCTGGGGCGCCATTTTCCCCTGTTTCTTGGTCTTCAATGTCGCGCAAATCCTTGAATTCCCACTAGTTCTTCTATCCGCGTTGCTGATTTCCGGTCTAGAGGTATTTCTCAGCCCGTGCAATCCTTAATAATTCATTTCAAATCAATCTTACATTGTTCTGATATCAAATTCTATTAGAACAGATATTGTTTCTTGATTGATTAGCTTGAATTCTATAAAGTCCAATGTCTAAGGCAACTAGATCTGCCCTGCCAGCAAGCAGCAAACCCTTTGTGCCTCCTCGCATCGAGAAAATGGCTCCAAGGAGGACCCGAAAAATGACAGGACAGATTTCAATGAATGTGGACTTGGAGACAAATTATGAGCCAATTGTAACAACAAAAGAGCCAAAGGAAAGGAGATGTAAGCGAGTTCTCAGTGAAATCCAAGCATCTGCCGGTATTGTGAGTGAATCTTCTCAGCCCGATAATTCAATGGCTCTTGTTGTTCAAGAAAAAGAAAATCCCAAGCAAATTGACACAAAGAATAGGAAGCCTCCAGTCCAGTGGACAGATCAGGGTGTTTCCACCTTCCTGAACCTACTGAATGAAATGAAATTGATTACTAATGGTAGTCTGAATCTTTCTAATGCACAGTGGAGAGAAATTCTAGTGAAATTACAGCCAATTATTGATGGATTAGTGGAAGTCAGGCAACTGAAGAACAAATGGAATAAACTTCAGGCGAAATTCAAGGATGAGAAAGAGGCTTCTAGTCATACGGGTTCAGAGCCTTCAAGTTGGCAGTGATATGAAAGAATGGAAGAAGTCAAATATGAAGTGACATCAGATAACCCCATTCCAGGGGCTGGGGATGATGGGGACTTTGGAAATGAAGCTTTTGAAGCAGCAGATTTGCACACTAACTTTTCTGACAGTTTCTATGAAACAGTTGGATCTAATGCTGCTTTTGATGATCCTTTTGAGAGTACTGAAGACATTCCCAATGTCAATGTGAACATAGATAATTCAGGAAGCCCAAGAATGCATGAAATGCCAAACAATCGAACTCCAACAGGTAACAACACAGATTCCTCCAGCTCCAGATCTGCAGCATGCAATCAACTTGGAGTATGTGGAAAACCTACTGGAAGAAAGAAGTCCAGGTTGCAGATTGATGATGACATTGCTATTGGAATTTCACAAATGGCAAGCACTTTTGGAGACACTGAAGTGAAGAAATTAGAATCTGCAAAGCAACTGTAATTGGTAAGGGAATTGGAGACTATTCGATCTGCAAATAGTTTGAAGATTGTTGAATCTATGGCAGCAATGACTCAGAGCATATGTCAGATGACAAAGGACACACTTCTTGAAATTGCCAAACTGGCAGCCAAGAACAAAGAATAAAGGTATGATTTTCACTTTCCTACATTCTGTTATACCTTTTTTTGCAACTGTCTCAAATTGGTTAATTGTCTTAATACTCAATGATTGGTACTTCAATCTAGGCATATAGAGATCGTAGCATATATCATTAAATGCTAGTCTTGTCAATTTGCCCTATTTAAAGATCCCTTCTATGCACAAGCCATTCATAAAAAAAATGGCACCAAAGCGTCCAAGGAGTTCTCTCAGCCCTCCGTCTTCCTTGTCTTCCTCCTCTTCTTCCGAAGAATACTCCCTTGAAAAGTATTCTTCCCCTATGGATTCTTCTGAAGCCTCCCACGAGACTTCAAAATCGGAGGAGAATTATTACTCTGAGTATTCTTCTTGGCCGGATACTTCTACAGAAGAAGTTGATGAAGAGTCCTCCTCTTCTAGTATGTCAGCCCCTGCTCCTCCTCCATCTCCTCCTGCAAATCCTCCACCTCCTCCTGTCGAAGATCATCATGATTCCTCACCTACTATCGAAGAGGAAAGTGACGAAGTCGAAGTTGTCAGCCACAAAGTAATCCATTGCTCTCTGTCACAACGGGCAGTGATGAGCTTTTTAGACATTGGAGTAATTGTGGAAGCTGAGGTATTGGCTTGGGCTGAAGCTGCGCCTTTGAAGTAGAAAGCCCATGTGGAGTGTGTGTACATGCAGCATCAAGGGAAATGGGCCTTGCATGAAGTCAAAATATTCACACAAACCTGTAAGCTATGTGCTTAAGCAGAAGAGTATCTCTGGCCAATTTTTTTTTTCTTTTGTTTTTAATTCTGTTATGTTTTTTCGTAAAGCAAACTATTTTGCTATGATGGTGAAGAGTATGTTTTAAGTTTTACTGGAGTTTTTTAGGGTCTAAGGAGCAGGCCAAAAAATGTGGCCAATTTCATTTGTATGCACTTCAGCTTCAGTTGTAATGCAGTACCATTTTGAATATAATCTCTAATTCAACTTAAGTTATGTCATGTTACTGGTGTTGTTGGTATTTAAGACTCATTAGAGTGTCAGATTAGATCAAGTCAATAATATTCGAGAACTTGAAAAAATGAACAAATTATCAAAAAAGTCTGTTGACAGAATCATCAAATTTTACAGCAAGATATGGCCATCCAAGTTCTCATACAAAACATGCCTCATCTGATCTCCTTGTTTCTTTAGATTTCTGTTCATAGCTTCAGTTTCATAGTAATAAACTGGTTCAGGCTCTTCTTCAATTGGAAACATGTCCCATCCCATGTCTTCCATAATACAGAAGTTCCAAAGCACACAAGCTGCATGTATGATCTTGGAGGCCTTTCCAACATGCACAGGCAGATGTTTGAGAATTCTGAGTTTTTCTTTAACAATCCCAAATCCATTTTCCACACAAACTCTGCCCCTGCAAATCATTTTATTAAACTTGCCATACGGACCATGATTCTGTGGAAATACTTTCAGAAGGAAGGGTCTGGCAGCATAGGCAGAATCATCAAGTAGAAGTGGAGGAATGTTAACCTGGATTTGGTCTTCAGTGGGTTGACCTTTCTTCAATTTTCTGCCACTCAAGGTTACAATTGGTTCTTTCAAAATTAGTTTGGAGGCAATTTTGTTGTATATGGAACTGATTTGAGTCATGGACTAATCCAGTTCTTGTAACACAGACATTTATAAACAACCTGTTGTGTGTGACAATACCTTGCAAAAGACATGAGCGCCTTTTATGTCGACTGTAATAGTCATTACCTTTGTCACTCTTTTTGGGTTTCCTCCATAAAAAAATGTGGGACCCATCAACAGCACCATATACATTTGACAATCCTGTTGCATCATGAAATTCCTTTATACATTGAGTTAGTCTTGCTCCAGAAGGCATGGCTACAAACCTTTTGTAAAGCATTGTCTTCGAGGCCAACACTAATGTAATTTTTTTAGTATATTTCTGCACTGTAGCTTTGCCAACATAAAATCTCTGACCAACATACAAAGGCATGTCACCATGTGACATAAAGTAAAGAACCATGGGAACAGCCTTCCTAGGAATCCGGGAATAAATTACTAATCGCATATTTCTTATTAGCTAGGATTACTTTAGCTAAACTTGCTCCATATTAATCCCAAAACTTTCTGTGGTTTAGCTAAAATCTACATATTTTTCCTCTCATACTTTCTAGCATTTAGCTAAACTAACCCAAATATCATCTCAAAGATTTCTATGATGTGGCCAAAGCCAAATTATACCTTTTTTCAATTGTTTCCACTTATTTTTGTCATTTTCTTTGTGAAAACATTCTAAAATAATGCTAATTAACAAAGTCTAGGACTCAAATTAATTTATAATATTAAAAACTAAACTACTAATCATATATTTCTTATAAACTAGAATGATGTTAGCTAAACTAGCCCGAAATTCATTCTAAAAGTTTCTATGGTTTAGCTAAACAATACAAAATTTCATTCTCTTACTTTCTAACGTTTGGCTAAAGAGCTCCAAGGTTGGTCCAGTCCCGAAAAAAGTTAAGCTAAAATTATTATCTTTTTTTCCCAATTTTTTCCATTTACTTTAGCCAATTTTTTTTGAAAATGTGCTAAAAAATTGCCAAATAGCTAAGTTTAGCCCTTAAACTATTCTATGCCTAGGATCAACAGGGGGCCTAACCTTAATTCCTGGCCTGCTCAAGTACGGGACAACAAGCCCGACTAGTCTCTCAAAACTGGCCCTTTTCATTCTGTAAAACTGGTGCCACATATCATCTTCAAAAGAAGGCAGACAATTCCATGCATGGTTATCTATATTATCCCACTGTGTTCTTTGTCTTGGAGCAATCCAGAATCTTCTAGGTGGCCTTCTAACCCAGCAGGATCCAGCTAACATCAAAGATGAGGCAGTACAGAAGAACATACTGCTATTTTCTTGCTTATCATCGTCATCGAACAGATTCATTGGGTCTTCAAGCTCGTTGAGCTCAATAAGCTGCAAACAGAACCTTTGGAAGGCGAATCCGATTGTAAGAGCATGCAAAAGCATGGCAATCATTTCGAGAATCACTGAATACATGATAGAACGGCCGGCAAATGGAACCCTATGCAAAAAACACAGCAAATGAAATATCCCACAAAGCTTACCTACCAGCAGGAACAGGGAAAGAAATATCCCACATTTTGGAGGCCGATTCAAAATTGGAGGGGAATTATATCCCACAAAAACCTGCCCTATCGGAATGAATCGATGGACTAGTTCTCCGGCGGGAAACCAAATTTCGAGGCCTAACTGACGCTGTTAGACCTCGAGAGACAGCCTTCCCTCCTCTCCTCCCAGAAAAATACGTATAATTCTGAGAGGAGTCGTATAGGACGAGAGATGGGTATTTTGGCATGCATGTGGCCAACCTGTAAGTAAGAGAGAGAGAGAGAGAGAGAGAGAGAGAGAGAGAGAGAGAGAGAGAGAGAGAGAGAGAGAGAGAGAGAGAGAGAGAGAGAGAGAGAGAGAGATGATCATTTAGTTATAAATGAGGCTCTACATTTTTTAATAATGTCATGGATGTGAAGGTTGATGGGGTTGTCTCTGTTAGGATGAGAGCATCAAGGACTGGTCGTCCTTGCCATCTTTTAGTTCAGTTTAAGGATGCTCTCAGCCAAGTCCATGTACTACAACGTGAAAACCACTTCAGAGGTATTAGTTTCTCAGTGCATGAGTAAAGTAAAAGAGGTTTTAAGTCAAATTGATTCGTAAGCCAACAAATCATTAGTTACAAGCATGTAAGCTTTTGCTTTAACATGTCCTGCCATTTTTATGTCTGATCCTTTAATATATTAGTATATTCATTTTCATCAGTTCATTATCCTTTGTCTGTTATTTTGGATCTATACATACTGATGAATTATTCTAAATTCCCTTGACTAATATTTTTCTTTTCTAAAGCCGTGTATATCCCATACCTTTTTCTGTTAGTTTTATTATACCATTGCCATCTGCTCCCAGCTTGAGACCACTAAATCAAAAAAATCTAATTTTTATAATAATCAAAAGGGGGCTTACATCAAGAGTCTATAAAAGTAGATATGGGCTGCAATTCCATAACTTCAAGTCAAACTAAGTAAAAGGAGATACATCGAACTTCTGCTCGATGACTCACACCTCCTTACAGCCAAAAAGGCCTTCGGAGGCGTCGAGCAGAGGACCATATCCTTCCATCTTAAATTTATATTTAAAAAACAATACTTTAGTTTATATCATACTGGAACCCTTCATTTTTTCTCATCTTTGACCCGCAGTGATTGGTTCCATTGGTGTAGGATTGTAGGCATTGACTTGAACCACTGAAACGTGCATTTATTAATCATAATAGCTGCATACATTCCTTCATTTTCTCTATTTTCCTTTGTTTTTTTTTTTTTGAACGACGAAAGCCAAAAAGTTTATTAATCAGAGAAAAAGTACAAAATTTACATGTCTCATCTAACTGTGTAAGCACAAAAAGATGCCACAGGAGCATGAGCCTGGAGCACAATACACTTACTCTAGAATAGGAGACTAATGATAAGAATCAATTCGAAGATACTGAATCCAGATGCGTTCCATCAATTCTGATTCAAGGGAGGAACACTCGTAAGCTGTCAATATCTTTTTCTGGGCCACCGCAGATGAATAAATGCCCTGAAAGATGTGGTGCCTGCGACGCTCCTATATCGACTATAGGAGCCAACTGGAACCAAGATGAAATGCCCTTTGTTTAGTTTGAGGCCATGCATTGGAATAGGATGCCAAAAGGATGCATCGACAGTCCAATGTACTGTTAAACAAACCTTGTAGCCAGGACCACGCTGGTTGAACCTCAGGACAATCAAAGAGGCAATGCTCAAGAGTCTCAACGTCTGAAAGACAGAGAGGGCATACTGCAGATATGCGAGGATCATAGCGATGTCGAAAGGCATTAACTTGCATGCACTTGTGGATACCATGCCACCACAGTACAGAGACTTTAGCAATCTATCCCAAAGCCATCGCCATGTACGACATCAAGTGGGCTGTGGAACCTGTAGGTTCCACCCATCTGGCAACTGGAGGGGTTGTGGTGCTAAAAGAAGGCGATATACTGATTTGACAAATTGCTTGCCTTTGTGAATATTTTTATGACAGTCCCGTGGCACCCTTTCAGCAACACCAACTTGCACTATAAGAGGCAAATTTTCTGCGACCTTCTCCCATAGAGATACGTCCCAATGAGAGAGCAGGAACTTTGCCTGAAATTCAGGTCAAGATAGTAGGCGACCCGCCTCATACCATGCTTGAATAGAGACAACACCTGCAAGAACCCATCGTCTCTGTGTAAGGGGATGAATTGAGGCCTGGAGGCAGTGGTGCCCACCACCATGGAGTCTCCAATAGGGTGTGGATAGAGGGGCATGGCCAAAAAAGATGTCTGACCGCCTCCCATGCTGCCAACAAGCCACGCAAAAATAGAGAAGCACTTGGAAAAGGCTGCAGAGCCTGAAATAAAGCCCAAGGTAGGACTGGTTTGACAGCCTTCTTGCCTAGAGGGATATAGTGACCAAGAGCTTGTCTAAGAAGACGTGAACCAGGAGAGTCATCCTCACCATTCAGGAGTCTCCAAATGAACTTTGAAATAAGCACTTTGCTCTGCAGTAAGAAGTCCATCATACCCAGACCACCTGCCCATTTTGGAAGGATGCACTTCGACCAAGCCACCTTAACCACAGCACCTTCCTCAGTACCTGCCCAAATAAGTTCCGAACTATTGCAATGAGCTCACGCATTTTGATCTGTGTGGCTAGCAGTAAGGATGCCATATAAACATGGGTACTACTAAGGACTGACTTGGCTACTGTAATGCAACCCGCAAGAGATGACTTAGCAGTGGACCACCAGAATAAGTGCTTCTCCAAACCCCTAATGATCTCCTCCCATGCAGCTCCCAGTAACATGGATGCCAACTGGAATCTCCAACAACTTGATGGTCTGTCCATGCGCAAGTAATTTCCGTGGATAATCGTGAACACATGCCGGAGCTGGATTATCCAATGTCCACAAAGCTGTACACATACATTGTAGGCATACATTGTTGTCATCTACTCTTGTGCATTTAAACTCCACTATTTACCTGCTGATTTTGAGCTAGAGCATATGAACAAATTCCAAAATCTGGTCCAAGAAGACACAGGGGAGGTATGCGCCAATAAATTGAGGGCATTGCAGCTATATGGATTTACTATGACAGTGGTACAACTAGCTGACAAGTTTATTCGTGGACTAGAGCCGGAGTTGACTTTGTTAGCCAGGGGAGTGACATATCCTAGTATAAAAGAAGCTATCCGAGTCTCCAAGTTTAAGGAACAAGTCCAGGATTATATTAAGAAAAGTCGGGAAGAGACAACACAATATTGGAGATCAGAATGGGAAAACCATCATAAGCAGAGAGAGAGGTTCTCTACTACTCCTGGAGATACAAGTGGAAATATACGTCCTACTCCAGAAAAGCGGCCAAATGCACCAGTCCCGATAAGCCCAGAGGAACAAGAACGTTGTCGCCGGAAAAGTTTGTGTTTTTTTTGCGAAGAAGCTGGATATAATCTGCAACGTTGTCCTAGAAAATGGGAAAACAGGAACAATACAGGACAACAGGCTACTGGAGCTATTGAGTTTGATCGAAAAACCAATTATGGGAACTGAGTTAACTAGCCTTGAGCTAGTAGTGGGATTCCAGGAAATTGGAATAGGCCAATAACAAGCACGCCAAGTGTTATTGGACCTTGGAATACTCATACTGAGGAGAGGCCTACACGGGCCCAAGCAGCTCAAATAGTGGAAGAATTGACAAATGATATATTCTCTTGATGAGGACTCGCGATATATGCACACCAAAACACTGGCATAGATAGGCTTTTCATTCCTCACTGCAGCAGTATACATTGGGTTTATAATTTTGTGAAGTGTGTGGGGTAGCCGACCATAGGCATAATATCAGACTACCCCATATAAAGAGAAATGACAATAATATCATGACAGGGCTAGACAACGGTGAGAAAAGTGGTGACAGCTTCTCATCGGGATAAAAAACCACGCCCTTTCGGGTCTTTGGAGAAAACCCCAATGAGAAACGATTGCCAATGTTCTCGAGGTATTGCCTGGAGCGCCTACGCGAGAAAGCAGATGACCGGTACCGAGCGAAGAAGAGATATGTATGTCTCTTGATTTTTCTAATCCTGGAAATATAAATGCAAGCATCCATAAGTTTTGTTAATAAGCACAACATATGGATACAGTTCCCATAGCAGGCACAAAAACCATAAAACAGAGGACTATCAGAAAAAAAAAATAGACACTGCCACGAGCAACATGTGGAAAACCCCTAAGCTAGGTCAGTTCTTAGAAAGAATAGATCGGATATGGAAGCAGAGTCTTGATTGGACAAAATGGAAGAATTTTAGAAATTCTTACGATATGAATGATAAAGACATCGATAAAGTGGCAACTGCTAACCTGATTGAAATGGCTCGGATAAAATGGAAGAATTTAAAAATTCTTACGACATGAACGATAAAGACATTGACAAAGTGGCAACTGCTAACCTGATTGAACCGGCTCGCATATGGTGGAAAAGGTATGCAAAGTCCAATAAGTTCAAGAGAAATAACTACAGATTTAAGACTTTTAGTAAGGCTTTTCACAAGCACTATGTGCCTCATGTCTCATTCACGCACAAGCAAGCAGATCATAGGGCGGATTTGGGATCTCAGAATGGCTCATAACTTGGATTTAAGAATTCCACGTCATATTTGCCACGACCAATAATGGATCTCCGGGTAAGTTTTTTCCTCTAGCTAAAGGAGTTAGGCAGGGTTGCCCATTAGTTCCTTATCTTTTCCTAGCAGTTGCTGAAATGCTAACTAGAGCAATTCATTACCATCAACAAAATGGCAGTATACAAGGTCTGATTCTTTCTAACAACTCAAGCAGCTTATATATTCTACAATATGCAGATGATACCTTTAGTTTCTTAAAGAATGACCCTTGATAATATTGATATATTCTTCAATGTTATTAAAGCCTTTAGTACAGCCTTTGGAGCATCTAAATAGAGATAAGTGCTTAATTATGGGGGAGCTATCTATGGACAATATTGTTGGAATTAAATGTTTTAATTCTAATGTCTACTAGACTTCTAGGGATGCCTTTATCCTCCAATTCTGGTTTAAAATGCCTTTATCGTCCAATACTGGAATTGCCTCTCTATGGTAGGAAGAACAATCATTGCTAATAACGTAATTGCTAATTCTCACGTATATTTGTCCTCCACTCTTTTAGCTCTTAAATCTATCTATCAATAGTTAGAGAAGATTATTAGAAATTTCATCCGGGGGAACATCACTTGGTCAATTGAAAATCTGCGGCAAGAAGCAAAACATCTGATTCTTCAGGGTTATGCCTTAGCAGATAAGTATGTTCAGAAGGCTCTTTTTCAAGCAAGTAGTCCAACTTCCATTTTTATAAAGCATTGGCTATCTTATAGTTACATCAAAGGTCCATTTGCCATCCTCACCCTTCTCTAATTTGCAAAGCACTGCAAATACATCTCCTTTAATGAGGAACATCATTATCTTCTACCTCTACACCAAGATACTTATAATGTTTGACTCGCTCAATAGGCTCACCGTCAAACATAAAGTATGGGTACGTTCTAGTGCCAATTGTCATAATCTTGGACTTGAGTAGGTTTACGTTCATCCCCCTTTGGCTATAATATTCACTGAGAGCATCAAGATGTTTTTGTAGATCCTCTCGTCTACGTGCAATAAGCACAACATCATCAACATACAAAAGCAATTACATAAGATGTCCATAAACTTCAGCACCAAAGCCTCCATGCATCACTAGCCATGATTCTATAGCTCATTAATGTACAATCCAAACAATGTTGGTGAGCAAGGGCACCCCTGCTTAACACCAATGGTGCTTTGCAATCTTTCTGGCCTTTTAAAAAGAGGTGATAGCTCAATGAGCACCTCTTTATAAAAACAAGACACTGCATGCCTAAGCTCTAGAGGAACTTGTAGCTGTTCAAGGCAATCAACAAGCTTTCTTCTATCAACATGATAAAATGGTTTAATAAAGTCAATAAATGCCAAATATCAAGCATTTCTTGCCCCCTTTTATTTCTTCCATCAATACACAAAGAGTTACCAGGTGATCTATGGTGGAATGCCTGGCCCAGAATCCTGCTTAAGAGTAAGCACATATATTTGTTTCATCAGACCAAGATTTAATCTTCTTTTCCAGCGTTGCAACAAGCAAAGGCTTCAAACACAATAATATTGATCTGAGCCGTTCCAAAACTAGCATATTCTGGAATACGAACTTATCTCAAGATAATAGCACATCTCTAGCCTTAAGACACCCAAAGATCTACGAATAGTAGAGTGATCTTAATATTATACATTTAGGAAATCTTAGTAATAATAGATGGCTAATATGGATTGTGCCCAGACAAAAGATCAGAGGTACCATTTCAGACAGAAATATCTTCAATTGCATCATTCAGAAGATTGGAGGAGTGAATTTAGAAGTAAACAATGACATTCAGGATTGGACACTTCATAATAAAAGTGCTTACAAAGCCTCTCACATTTACAAATTTCTGAATAGGCCTACCTCTCCATCTAAAACTAAACTTTATTGGGATATACTAGATGACATTGAATCTAGGCTCTTTAAAAATGTCTGGAACACTTATTTGTCCCCAAAAGTTAAATATTTTATTTAGCTGCTAGATAATAGAAGTATTTCAAACCTTGAAACTTATGCTAAACATCAAGCAGAGGACGCTATTCCCATTAATCCTACTTGTCCACTGCAACATAATAATACTGAGACCATGGATCATATTTTCGTATTTTCGTATGTTCGTATATTTTCGTATGATTGTACTAGCCCATTGTATGGGTCCCATGACCTTTTGGTCTCCGTGGACGTTAAAAAAACTATTCTATTCTATTCTTTGATTTTTGGTCATGGTTTGAACATTGTTTTAGCATAAGTAGACATGTTTCTTTGCTATATTTTTTGATGAATGGCGACGCTTTAAAAATTCAATATGCTTTACTGCCTTATGGAACATATGGAAGGATTGAAATAGATGCTTATATGGTGGGCATTCTTCTTCTTGCATCGAGATTAAAGTGCATGTCATTTTTTTTTTTGAAGGACGAAAGCCAAAAAGTTTATTAATCAGAGAAAAAGTACAAAATTTACATGTCTCATCTAACTGTGTAAGCACACAGAGATGCCACAGGAGCACGAGCCTGGAGCACAATGTACTTACTCCAGAATAGGAGACTAATGATAAGAATCAATTCGAAGATACTGAATCCAGATGCGTTCCACCAGTTCTGAGTCAAGGGAAGAACACTCGTAGGCTGTCAATATCTTTCTCTGGGCCACTGTAATAACACTGTGTGCAGATGAATAAATGCCCTGAAAGATGTGGTGTCTGCAACGCTCCCATATCGACCATAGGAGCCAACCGGAACCAAGATGAAATGCCCTTTGTTTAGCTGGAGGCCATGCGTTGGGATAGAACGCCAAACGGATGCATCGGCAGTCCAATGTACTGTTAAACAAACCTTGTAGCCAGGACCACGCTTGGTTGAACCTCAGGACAATCAAAGAGACAATGCTCAAGAGTCTCAACGTCCGAGAGGCAGAGCGGGCATACTGCAGATATGCAAGTGCATGTCATTTATGACCTTGAATTGTCTGCTACATGTCATAAGCATAATAAGGCCAACAACTTTGATGTTAGGTGGAATAATCTAGGAAGTTATAATGGCTCATTCGATTTATTTAGACTTACATGCCATGAAGAATTTACTGACACTCATATATTGTCAAACGGATTACATGGCGAATCTCATGCCTGCTATAAACACCATTTATGATCCACTAGAGGCTCTTCTATATGTATGACAGATAGTAGAACGTGATATTGAATATTCAAAGTGCTTTTGGAGAGGTGTTGTCAGAGGCAGAATTGAGGTGGACATAGTAGACATTCCAGAAAGAGAATTCACTTGGGCAGTGAATTTTGCAGGGAAAACTATCTTATGCATGAGTTATGGTGGTTCCTGAAAAGTAAAAGTAGAAGGATGACTGATTAGTAGTTCGAGTTTTACAGAGAGAGATAATATTATCATAGGGGAATTGCTGATGCTTATGCATTCTTATTCTACTTATGGCGACTACTAATTCTGAAAGCTTTATTCGTGAATTGAACTGGGAAAATGATCAGATCTTGACCTTGCAGCCTCACTACCAAATCCTGTTTGCTTTCCTTGAAAACTATCAATTCTAATCCACAGACCTCTGCGACTTTCCAATTATCCACTTCCTATCCGGCTCCATAATATTTATGTTTTTAGGTGTAATAGTTCCGGCCATCTTCATATATTTTTCTAGGAGTTCGATCTTTGTGGCTCTACCTACAAATGCTATACATCAACCTGTTTTTGCTTCTGATGATTTCTTTCGAGCTATCAAGAACTGTATTCCAATGGTTACTGCTTATGTTCATACTATTGGCTTAAAACTCAATGGTTTAGTTTTAAAACTAAACTTTTATATATATTAGGATCCTTCTATTCTAAAAAAACCTATTCTATTCTATAGTGCCCTAATTTTTATGTGTACTTACATGTGTTATCTTGAATTTTCTTGCACTTGCAATGACAATATGCACTATTGTATCTTTTTTCTATAATTAATGGAAAAACCCTTCATTCTCTCTCTCTCTCTCAGTTGAGTTTTTACTCCAGTTGCTACATAACCAGTGTATGATCACTAAATCAAACTCCTATATAGCCTACATGTTGTATGGGAGGATGTCCACCGGAGCACTTGCCAGTGTGGACGGTGGGGTCCCGCGACCGGCGGCAGCCGGAAGCGGGTCACCGGTCACACCGGAAAGTGCGACCGGTGGGCATCCCCCCACAACATGGAAATGGAGAGCCTCTACCTCGCTTGCTTCTGAATGCTCTTTATTTTCTTTCTCCTCTTTTTGCCTGTTTGGCCTCTCTTATCTCATCGGCTGCTTCTGCCACTATCTTCAACAAAAGGAATAAGTTAGAGATCTTGTTTGCTACAGGAATGGCTACAGGAATGGTTACATGAATAAGTTAGAGATCTTGTTTGCTACTTTGAATGGCTACAGGAAGGTGAGCATTTGCATGATCCGGCAGAAAACTAGCTTTAACATATGTTTTGTGTTGCATCAACATTTTGCAGATTTTTGCCATGATATTCTTGGATTTGTGGGTTCAAATCCCACAGGAGTTTTGACCGGGAGTAACCAGTTCATTTTTGATAGTCACAAAATTGGCATCCCTCTTTCCATTCCGGAGTTTAGGGATGTGCCACGTGGCAGCCCATAGTTCATCTTCCGATAAAAAACGTGGCCCATTTTCCATGTTGTACAAGGACACGCAAAAGGGATATACGACATAGTAAGTGGTTCAATCTTCTTTGTATAGTGGGCACGTATGCACGAGGACATACATGTTAAATTAGGAAATGAAGTTTGTCCTTTGGTTTGATGTGGCTATGTACATAAAGATATAAATAGGCGTGGACGGTCGTATTATATTTGTATATGACATTTTAGAAACCATTTTAAGTGTATTAGCGAACAATTTATGTTTTTTGAACGCAAACATGAACGAAAGGTTAAAGCTACCCCTACGTATTCCAATCCTCAAGAAATGAGAAGAAAGCTCATTTCGAACGGAAGAATAAACAAAATAGAAGTTGGATCACTGAAACCATTCCTATTTGCCAATTGCCCCATCTCTACATCATGGATTAGAACTTGGGATGCATATTCCACTTATAAGGTACAAAAAAACCTGAAAACATATAAGCATCTGGTGATTGATCGCTGGAAGAAATGACTGAAGGATTCCCCTAGCCTGATCTTTTCGTAGCCTGACGATGGAGCTGCAATTGGAGATCAGAAGAAGCATTGTTAACTCTGGAGACAAGAAGCCAAGAACAGAGCAATATTTTGCTTGCTCAAGCTCCTTTTTTTGCTGCAATCTTACAACATCAAAATCTAAATCTGAAGCTAAAATAAGAGACAGAGGCAACTCATCAGCTCCATTTTGTGGGGGAACAAAAGTTGGTCTCCCATTCTGCTTGCATTCTGCCACATCAATAGACCTGCTCCCGTCTACCGCCAATCATGGGTCCTATGTGGCATAATGGGGTCCTAGACTCTCGTTCCGCCATACAAGAAGCAAATTTGAAATTGGGAAATGCAAAATCAAGAAATAGGAACATAATACAAAATATTACTTGAGGCCATAAAGGAAAATGACAATGAAGTAAAAATTGAAATTTTAAGCATAAAAGGTATTTTCCACTTTGAAAGTTATTTCTTTCTTCATCAACTGAGTGAAGCCTTGAGTTCTTAATAAGGGTCAAGTATTTGTTATTTTTGCAGATGAATGTCTTTGTGTGGCTTGCAGCAGTCAAAGGGTTACATGACTTGGAAACCTTCATAAGCCAAATTGACTGTAACGACTTGGAACTAGGTCAAAGTTTCTTTATGTATCTTTTCAGCAGTCAAAGGGTCGCATGATTTGAGAACCTTCGGAAGCTAAATTAACTGTAATGACTTGGAACTGGGCCAAAGTCGATGGGCGTTAGGCCATCACTTAAACCTCAGTCATGTCCACATCCAAGCAAAAACTTATGTCTCATTACATTTATTTGCAAACAAATGATATAGAAATAAGTATTTATATTGGTTTTTGAGAGTAACAAATTTTGTAGTAGCAAAATATTTGCTTCACATATTTAGGCAGGTATATTCCACCGAAGCATGATCGAATCACAGCCGTCCAGCGCACGCTTACTAATACACGAATAGAAAGCTTTTTAAACACTAGTTTCTCTCTCCTCTCTCTTCTCTCTTCACACTGTGCCGGCTATGGCGTCCCTCTCGTTTCTTCCTGCACGCTCTTCACGCCTTAGGACCTCAGCATTACGGCCAACGTAGAACATATCAGGATTCCATGTCTCTTCCCATGTTTTTTCATCCTGTGCACTTGATTTTTCCATGGCCAAACCCGCATTGGAACTTGCCGACTGTTCGTGTTGCAGTTAAAATCTGTCGGATTCTTGTGCCTGAGTTAAAATAGCTTTGATTTTCAGCTGCCTCAAAGTCCCCAGAAGCTAAATATGGAGTATAGAAGATCCGATAGCAGTGGTAAGTAAGGGTCTCCGTAGTTGTCAAGTGTCTAGCATAAGACATGAATTGTGAGCTTTCATTGTGCTTAGACAGTGTTAAGAACCCACAAGTGCTTCTAGATGGGAGGAATCATTTTAGCATGCAATGTGAGGTCATTTGACTTAGTTCTGAAGTACAATTTTTTCCTGAGCAGAGGTCTTAATAATGCTTGGTTCTTGTTAGATCTTGTTAGCACTTGCTCCATACTTACGCCGCTAGGCATCTGGGGCACAGTAATAAATATTATCATAAACAGACAGGTGTATATACTCGTGAGGGTTACTGAGGATTTTAATTTGATTATCTCAGGCACAGAAGATGATCTGCCACTGTCTCATTCAGTCCCTCTTACAAATAGATACATTGGAAATGGCAAGCCCGGTAAAGTTATCACATATGGAGCTTCCCAAAGTTCACAAAGTACAAAATCATCAAGTGCTCAAATGATCAGAAAATTAGAACAAGAGGCCTATACAGCAGTCGTGCGTGCTTTCGGAGCACAGTCGGAACTTACTTGGGTAACACAATTTGCATCACATGTGGCTGATTCAAACAATATGTAACTATTTTGTTAACAACAAAAATTTTGAATTCCTACAGTAGAAGAGGGAGCTTTTACTGCTGTAGTGTTATGTCATGACAATGGTGCTTAAAGTAACACCATGAAGGCACCGCCCTCCTCATTTTTTAGCACTTGTTCAAAGTAGAGATTGTAATTAAGATCCATATCCATACATATCTGAAGCTTTTACGGCTGTGGTAGCATTGTTTGGAGGAAATGGAATATCCATCCTTCATTAATGCTAAATGACTTTATTGTCTTCCTACACTCTTCATTTTTCTTTCCAGTCTTAACTCTGCCAAAAATTACATTATGATGGCATTTTCTGCTGTGACTTACTAAGATTGGTTTATGAAGAGCTTGTCATTAACTGTCAATTAACATACAGGACATATTCAAGAGAAAATGTCTGTTTGCAGGAGAAGGAGAGCTTGCTTTCAAACTTGAGAAAAGAGCTTCATGTCACGGATGAACAACATCGTGAATGCTTGGGAAGAGTTGCTGGTGATGATACGCTTCGCCAAATACGGTTCAGTATATCAATTTTTCATTTTGCCAGGTCATTAGCATGGGTGGATATTTAATTCTTGATTTGTGTTGATCAGGGAATGGAGTGTCTCTGCTGTAGGGCAAAGCATGCCAAGTGCCAGCTGTCCTGCTGTTGACCTCATTCCTAGTCCAGCCTTTTCACAATCTCAAAAGAAGCAGAAAACAGGCATGTTGCAAACAGCTATGCCACCACCCCCCCTATTAAAACCGCCCCCTGTTCCATCTGTAAGTTTGCCCCCAGCTGTTGGGAAGAAGGGTGCACCACCTGGGCCTCGAAAGAAGAATAAAGTGGTCAGACACTAGTCATTCAAGATCAATAACTTTTATACATTTAATATTTACATTATTTTGTGTAAACAGATGCCTTCCACATCAGGAGTACCTTCTTTATTACCTCAGAAGGGTTCTAAGCCAGGAAGAAAACCTTTGTCCAGATTAAAGAAGGGAAAGGACATTTTGCCAGAGAAGCAAGGAGATCCTTGGATTGGTCGTAGAGTAAAGACGAGGTGGCCAGAGGATAACAACATGTATGAAGCATATGTTGCATCTTACAACGAACAAGATGTAAGAGATGGCAAAGCATGATTAATTCTAGAACTTACTAGATCACAGAAAATCACCAAAGACAAGATTAGACCTAATACTGTACGTTGCTACATGTTAACCAGTGGACTTGAAGTACCTTTCCACATCTATGTAGAAATTAAATAGACGCTTCAAATATGTAGTAATTGAATGAATAGTGCACAAGCTGCAGAATTCGATTCACTTGGAAACTGAATGGAATAGAAAGCTTCTAGTGAGCATAATGCCAGGGGAAAGATTAAAATGGTTGCTTGCATAAACCCTTGTGTTGAGGTAATGTTGACTATAGGAAGTAGAAGTTATCACTTTACAAGTCATTGAACAAGACCAATGTGAGGGAGGTTGCAGCTATATCAATAATTGATGCAAAGAGAACACCACAAATTTTGCTTAATTAGAGTAGATTGCTAGTTTGCTGAGGTTTAAGATTCACAGTTGCATGGAGCCCAGTCTATCATAGGTTACTGAAAACATGCAACATCACATACATCAAGAAATAACTTCCTTATTACTTTGGAACTGGCTGTAGTAAAGTCGTCGTCGTTAAGTTCATGATTATTGCTTGTATTTCTTCTCTTAAAGTTTTGCATATGGCTGTAGGGAAAACACACGCTTGTGTATGATATGGGTACAGAGAATGAAAGTCTGGAGCAGGTCAAATTGTCTGAGGTATCATGTTTGTTTTGATGCCAAATTGGTGAATATCATGATTAACTGTGCTGATGGATATTGGCTTGTTAGGTGCCAGATCGTGATTTGATTGTGGTTGAGAGCCCTACTAATGGTCCAAAGTACTTAACTGGAGATGTGCCTGATAAAGCTTTAGTTGAACCTGTGCCTCGGGCTGGCCATGGAAAATGTGGTCGACCTAGGAATGTAGCAAAGGATATTGGAAAACCTGAAAAGCATTTTGGAAAAGGTCGTCCAAGAATAATGACTGTACCAGATGTTCCCACTGAGAGGCCTGCTCCACGCCAGTTGTTTGTGCCATCCCTCGAAGGCCTCAAGCGACAGGTGTGTTCAATTCCATATATTACAAAAGCTAAAAGAAGAATTATTTTACATTGAGATCCTGAAAGCTAAACTCCTACCTGCACATAAGTACTTGAGGAGATAATGTGGCAATAACCCTGCTGCGAGTCACTACTCTCGTGAATTGGATACTAGCATTAGTTAAGCCTATTTGCAGGCAAGCAAGCATGTTGGCAAATCTAACAGCTGTCCGGCTTATGGTGCACCAGGACTTTTATATTATTCGTTTCTTTTAATTAGGCTTTAATATCGTTAACTCTTTGTAATATAGGTAGCTGATCTTGAACATGAAG
The DNA here is from genome assembly GCA_021234155.1 of Isoetes taiwanensis. Lineage (NCBI taxonomy): Eukaryota > Viridiplantae > Streptophyta > Lycopodiopsida > Isoetales > Isoetaceae > Isoetes > Isoetes taiwanensis. The sequence goes on from JAJEKV010000113.1 coordinate 2,475,023, forward strand.
TGGATTTGAGCAAGATTGAGAACTCTAAGAGAGCTGCAAAGGTACATGATGGGAAACATTACTTTCATTTAATTGGGTTAAGCATTTGATCCTCTTGATCATAATAATGCAGGACCATGAGGAAGCTATTCGGAAAGCACTTGCAGAGATTGGAGAATCATCAGATGAGGCTGGAAGTGGTAATTTCATTTCTTTTTATTTCTGTGCTTGTGTCTTAGGGGCCGCTAATTAGGTGTGCTTGTTGTTTAGATCATAGAAGACACCAACCAATGCGTCCAATTACAAACAAAGCACGGGGGCAGAAAAATGGGCATCCAGCTAAAGAGTTACATAGGGACCACTATGAAAATGGTGCTCCATGGTCAACATCTGTTGCTTGGGAATGATAACGGATATAAATATTGGTATGAGTAAAATAAGAGTCGTGTCGAAGCAGGAGTGAAGCACAAAACCCTGGCTATATTTGAGATTTTTCTGAGTTTACAAATTCAAGCAGGCTATCTATAAGCAAGGCTCAGAATGCAATATGTCAAAGCTGCTAGGGGCGCGTTCTTCAACATAAGGAAGTGCGTGATATATGCTTTTCCTGCTGTCTTGTAGGTCTCCACATCAAATGAATCAAAGGGGCAAGGACAAGGTGACAAGAGCTAACCGGCACAGTCTACTCTGCTGACAACTCTGCTGACAACTGACCAATTGTACTCTAAATAGCTGACAAGATTACTTACTGTAATCTCCTCCTGATTATACAAAATTGTACACAATTCAGTAACTATACCCTATGTCTGGTATTCCCTTTTTCCTACAGCACGTCATTAGTACATAATACATGTGAATTAACCAATTCTTAGATCCTGATATTCTTTAAAATTATGTGTTTTGGAAGTTTGGGCATAGATAAGATGATTGATGATTGTGTCACAACTTTCGTATACAAGAATTACAAGAATCACAGGCCGTCTTAGATTCTGGGGGGAAAGTGTTACCAACGTGCGTTAATGGAGGCAACGCTTTGACCCCATAGAATCTAAGGCGGCTTGCAATTCTCGCAATGTGAATGTCTAGGTGGTATGTGTTGGCGTGGAAAAAGTTGTTACCTTCCTTGACATTTTTCCTTCCTCTCTTGCACAGTTGTCTTCTTCCAGCGGTAGCTATGGCGCTGTGGCATTTTTGTGATTGAAGTGAGCTGCTGCACCTTTCTTTATAGGAATGCCAAGTTAATTGTTGATAATCTTGAATCTAACCTTGTTTTTTTTTGTCTATTTTGTATAGGGGAATGGAGGTTGGGATTTCCATTCCCAGTTTTTAGGTTGGGTCCCGCGACCGGCGTTAGCTGGGAGCGGGTGACCTAGAAACTAAGAATTAGATCCCAACCTCCATTCCCCTACAATATAGAACTTGGGAAGGATTTTTTTGTTTCAGCTATAAACTTACCCGTTTCAGTAGCAAAACAGAGGTTCGAGATGCGTCAAGAACAAAGCAAAACAGAGGCTTAAATCCGGTAGACTTTACCTACAGATCAAATCCGGCAGACTTTACTCAGAGATCAAATCTGGTAGACTTACCTACACAGAGCTTAAAGCACCTGCGAAGAACTCAGAGCTCCTGCGAAGAAAGAACTCACCTGCGAACTGATCTGCGAAGAAGAGCTCGACGGCTATAAACCCTAAGCAAAACCTAAGTTGAAACCTCTGCAGCTGGTCACGCGGAATGGATTAACCCTATTTCCATTCCGCAATGGAGGGGAGTTCTATACTGGCAATAACAGTGGCATTTATGAGATTAAGATGAGGCAATACACCGTTCTTTACCAAAAATCTCGAGTTCTTTTTCAAGATTCACAAACTTAACCTTGTTGTTTTTATTTTGTTTTGGCGTTCTGCCTTTGGCGCCAGGGTTTTGGCTTTAGGAGCGACAGTACAGAGGCTTTTTCTTACTTATCAAAATTTTAACAAGTTTTCTTGAAAATCTTGGTAAGGTTTTACTATTTCTTGATATATTTTCGAGATTCTGTGCTAACAGTCTTCCCCGCCAAACAAAAGCTCAACGAGTGTGTTGGTTGGAGAGCCGTGTGATGGGCAACCACCTCTCAAGGTTTGGAGAGCACTCGTGTATGTGAACGACGTGTATGCTTTTGACCCCATTCATGTTCCTATAATGGCCTAAGAACATGCTCATCCTTCAACTGTTGAGAGGCCCTGCAATCGCGAGGTACCGCTGTGAGCCCAGCATACATATAACTTGAATTCCAAATCATTTAACTCGAACTACATACATATGCAGTATTCGTAGGAGGGGGGGCCGGTGATGACACAGAAACTAATCCTATCGCAGCTACACCCCTAATTTGTTAGGTATACTTTAGGAGATCGCATGGATGGGTGAGAGATGCCGTTCTGACACAATATAAGCCGGAGTGGACATCGGATTCGGGCAAGTAGGCCGGAGCCTCTCACGTGGTCCATGCGTAATGTTTTGGATACAGTTAGAGGTTGTTTTGGATACAGTTAGAGGTGCGAGATGGCTATCAATCATGAGGCTTTTTTCTTTAGCGCAGTGTAGCTTAAATGCTACATGTATTCTACAAGACCTGAGTTCAAGTTCTAGTCTGAGGCTTTAAACCTAAGCGGTTTAAGAATCTAATTGAAGGTAAGACGCGTTTGTTCTTTGAAAGAAGATAAGTTATGATGAGCTCTTTGTTTCAAATAAAACCTAAGCTTTTTGGGAAAAGCCTGTTGCTTAAGCCTGATCAGGCCAAATTTGAGTTGAATGCTTTACTTGATTTGGTGATATCTTTGTACTATGTTGAGAATTTAGATTGCATGGCTATATTAGACGTCACAGAAGATTTGTTTTCTTGTGAGAATGTAGAATCTCAATTGAAGAAGATGAGTAATGGCAAAGCATTTAATGGCATTTCTATTGAATTGATAAAATGGAACTCATCTAGATAGTTACCAGCTAGTTAAATGTTGCAGTTCAGTTGGGATTACCTAAAGCTTGGAAGGAATGCAGGGTTATTCTGATTTATAAGTCAGGTGATAAGCATGATAAAAGAAATTATCGCACCATCATGGTTGGACACACTTTGTCCAACTTACTAGGTGGATTGTTGGAAAGTAAAATTAGTGATTGGGCTAATACTAATAGTAAGAGAGGTTCCCCAAGCTGGATTTTGGAAGAAACATAGTACTCTTGACCATTTGCTTATCTTGAGATTGCTTATACAGCAGGAAGCCAAGAAGGGCCCTTTACTTGACATTTATAGACTTCTTGAAGGCCTTTGATGTAATGCCTTGAGAAGGTTTTCATGCATGCATTGAACGTCTTAGGGTTCTTTCTTCTCCTAGAGGAGTAGTTGCTAGATTGTATGAGGAGGTTATTGCAAAACTGTCAGCTCAAATACCAACAGAGGTTCAAAGCACAATAGGAGTCCAGCAAGGTTGTCCGCTCTCTCCAACCCTCCTTGGACTCTACATTGATGAGTTAGAAGAGTGGTCGAGAGTAAGAGGACACGTAGGTTCTTGTTTAGAACATTATATTTTTCAATTGCTGCTTTATGCTGATGTTGTGCTTATATCTGAAAATTCAGATGGTCTCCAAAAATATCTTGATAATTTGGAATCCCTTTGTGAGGCTCATAAAATGAAGGTAAACTTGAGCAAGATGAAGGTAAATTTGAGCAAACCCAAAGTAATGACATTTGAGTCTTATAAGGCATCAATATTCTATTACAAAGGTGAGCTCCTTGAAAGATTAATTGCTATAAGTATTTGGAATTGGAAGTAGCATCAAATTTTAAGTGGAAAGAATGTGTGCGCAAGAGGCTTGCTGGTGGAGAACAACCCTTTATGGGATGCTTTCTAGGCGTTATAAAGCCTCCTTGACTGCTTGTGGACTTAAGAAAATGTTTTTCAAAACATTAGTGCAGACTGTGTTATTGTATGGCGTTCCGATTTGGGGGCCCTCTATTTCAGTAAAAATGTGGTGCCAGTTTAAATCTATCTTGAAAATCTTTTGACATAAACAGCTGAGTGTTAAATCACTGCGATTATGTTAGCCGAGACTGGCATGCCACCTTTAGAAGTAGAGGCCCTTTGCCTGACAATAAATTTTGTAAATAGGTTGAAAAAATTGGATAATGGCAGGTGGCCGAAGATGGGTTTGAATCCAAACACTAAATAATATCAGGAAGTGATGTCTTGGGCAGGAAAATGGGACACCTTTGAGGCAAAATGGCCGGTTGCAATTGTAGGAGCTCGGGACTTAGTACAATATCTAGCCATAGAGTTGGACAATAAAAGATTCTAGACTTGCTTTTTATTAGAATGAAATTAACCCGATGCTAATCTATCTTGCCAGGATTGCTTGTATGCTCATATATCTCCACATTTGAAACAGGTAATTGCTCGATTTAGATTGAGCCCACATAGATTGCATATTGAGATGGGGAGGTGGGCTAAGATTCCAAAAGAAGAGAGATTGTGTCTTCTTTGTGATATGCATCAAGTTAAAAATGAAGCTCATACTTCATTATATTGCCCTTCTTTTGGAAATGTTCGCAAACGGTATCATGTATGCTGTCTTAATTTATAGGCATTGTTCTATATGGAACTAAAGGTTCTAGGATGTTACATTAAAGAGATAGACATGCACAAAAAGCTTTTACTTAAGCTATTGTACGACTGCCAGAAAAAGGCTTCTAAGCAGATGCTCTGATGCATCAAACAGCTTTGAGGACACGTTACTTTCTAGATGGGCATTCCACCCAAATGCGGTAGATCTTGGAAAGATTTTGTATCATCTGTTAAACACTTATTTATTTTTCTCAGATCTGAAGCCGGATTTGGGCGTCTAAAAGGCTCTGTTAAAGCCAAATCCTGCAGCTTGAAGAAGAAACGATGCTGGGCTGTCTTTTTCTTTTTTCATATTCCTTTTTAAAAAACTACCATACGCTTTCTGTCATTTGTGAGGCCTTGTGATCCAACATAATTAAGAATTCTGTATTTAAATATTCAGGCTTTCAAACTTTTGCCTTCATTGATCTTTCCCTGTGATGGTCCTTTGCTCATCTGGCTTATCTGTGAAGCTGGAAGGGGCTGGATCTATTCCTTTGTCTACAATTCCAATAACTACTCCCAATCACTGTCAGTGACTACTCTTTCAGAAATTGGGTTAAGCTAGGTTCCCTATAAGATAGAAGCATCCAAGTTATTCTACCACTATCGGTTGTGCATACCGGATAATATCGAGCTTAAACAACAGATTATGAAAGAAGCTCATGATAGTCCAGTATCGATCATCCAGGAATTCAGAAAACTCTTTGCAAGGTCCGCAAGCAGTTCTTTTGGCCTAGCATGAAGAAGGAAATCTTAAGTTACGTGGCCAAATATTTACCATGCCAGAAGGTGAAAGCCTCTCACCAAAAGATTGTGGGGGATAATAACATTGATGTATTGTGTTCCTACTCTATGACCCTTGAGGTCCAAAGGGACATGACTTGATAATTTATGTTTTTATTTATTTTATAATTGGATTGGGATTAGGAGACTCGCAAATTCAGCATGTGGATTTCTCCAAATCTGTAAATGATATTTGGAATACCTTGGACTAAAACTTTAAAGCGCAAATGAAGCATTTAAAGGTCCTTCTAAAAAGAAAGCTATTTGAAATTCAAATGGATGAAGGAGAAAGCCTTGTTGAATATCTAAATGAGTTAAGATCTATTCTGAATCAATTGGCTAAAATCAATGCAACAGTAGAAGATATTCCAAAGTCTTCCATGTTTCGGTAATGCTGTAACCACTCTCTAGATTGTCACATTTTGCTTTTGAGCAGATCATTGCCTCTTTATTAGAAGAAGAGCGCAAATTGCGAAAAGAAGATCTTTCTTTTGTAGCAATGTTTGCTAAAGGAAAAGATAATCAAGAAGGTGAAGAGAACAAAATAATGGCACTAGCAATACGGCAAAAAGAAGACTCGAAAAATGCCACTATTGTGGAAAAGCTGGCCATTGGGGCACGAGATGAAGAAAAATGATGAATCAAAATCTAAAGAACATGAAGTAAAGAACTTTACTGCTATGACTGGTGATGAGGAAGACTTAGGCTTCTACAACTAAGGGTCTATGAATGCAGATAAGAAGACGTCACTAAAGGATGTTTGAGACTCCAAGCAAATAATTGTCAGACTAGGAGACAAGTTGATTGGAATTGTCTAGTCATTGGGTCTTAGGTCTTATTTTAGATATGACATATTATTATATAGATGCTCGATCATGGGAGGGTGTTGAGGATGATCTCACACCCTTTGGTGTGGATCGATGATGTGCCATGATGCCTTTTGGCTAAATGGCCACTTCCCCAAGAGATATACCTTTGTGATCATATACAACTCTTCATAATTCATCGTATAATTATACAACTCTTTATGACATTACTAGTTTCAAAATCAAGTGTATTCGCAAGACCTTCTAGAAATCGAAATGATTCATAATGATACAGACTAGACGAAGCACCCATCGATGATTTTTCCCTTAAAATTTAATTGCTGCATTATTTTTCTATTCAAGCACAAACTAACGATTCCACAAAACAAACAAGTTTGTTGTGCCCTGCTCATTGAATCGGGCAAATGTTATGCAATAAATCTTTGGTAATGGTTGAAATTAATCTCTAGATGAATTTGGAAGCTTTTGAAGCAAAAAATGCTTTAGCACAAGAAATAATAGACTAAGCTTTAAAGGTTATGAAAGAATTTCCATGGGAGATACATATCATGCAGACCTTGGTTTCTATAGAGAGGGTTATAGTGGGAAAATATGCACCCTATACCCATCCCGGTGTCAAGTCAAATTTTATTTAAAGGAAAATATATACCACTATACTCATCCCACCTCAAGTTATGATCTAAGCAAATGGGCAGCTGGTTACTTACCCATCATTTACACTCATTGCAAATATGTATGGGGAAGTTGAAGTTAGATGGGAAATGGATCGCAAAAATTGTTCGCTTGGCCACTGCGATAAATTTCTTGTAATATACACAGGCATTGTTTTTCTTGACCTGAGTTAGCATATTCTTAGAAATATGCTGGAATCCAATGTTCCCAAGAAAACCGGCAAATCAACTGTGAGAATTGACGATGCGGTGATAACGGGACCACGATTGCTAAATCGTCTTCCAGATCCATTGTACCTTCAGAAACGGTGGTTAGCGTGCAAGGTTCCGTAATTTGTTTTGGCTACGATGGCCCAAGAACAGGAGCTTTCTGAAGATTTGCCTGGATTAGCATTATTGGGAGCTGGAATATTTGCTCGTACTCAATATTTGCCTCTGCTACGTAAACTGAAGGATTTGGTGAACCTTAAGGTCATCTGGAGCAGGTCACAGGTATCCATTTCCCCTGGTTGTCAAGATCAAGTTTTTAAAGCTCAGATTATCTTATTTTAGATTCTTATGTTTATATAGACAGTCGAAGGAATTTATGGCATGCCTGGTGTTTAACATAACATAAGTAGGTACATTGGTGTTTTCTGACATTTTTACGCCTCTTCACAACAGGAGTCTTCTGTTCAAGCAGTATTATCTGTTAGAGATTATGCACCAGATGTTAAGGCAAAATGGGGACACGAGGCGTTGGATAGCATACTTGAAGATAATTCTATTCATGCAGTTGCTGTTGTCCTTCCAGCTCAAGTTCAGGTGGGATCAGTCATCATTGACGTGTGATTATGGCATGATGTAGGAAGGCTGAATTCATTTGCATCACTATGATGATAGGTAGACATTGCTCTGCGTGCAATCATGTCTGGGAAGCACGTTTTGCAAGGTACTGATATAATCTTGTGTTAAGAGTTTTAAACACCTCATGTCTTATTATACTGACATTTTGCTTTGATGTTCCATCCTTACTTTCTTTGGCAAAGAGAAACCTGTTGGACAAAGTACGTATCATCTTTTCTTATAATGTGTTTTTTATTGTGTCATGTTTGTACACTTTCCATTACTGCCTAAGTATCAACCAGACTAACTAGGTATAGGCTTGTAATTGCGTGCACAATGAAGCTTATCCAATTGGTAACAATTACAATTTATTGTTTGCTCACATGTAGCAAGGTCATAAGTTGTTATGCCATGTCTATGACTTCTGGAGACTGAGACCTAGTTGTTCCTTATTCTTGATATCGCCAAGCAAACATGTTGTCTTTGACCATGTCTTTTTTCCAACTCCAGTAGTCTAAGATGTGGTGGGTGTCTTTGACATCACATGGTACTGAATACAGTTAGCATGGCATCATAAGTGATATTAAATCCTCTTGCAGATATTGCTGAAGTGCAGAATGCTTTGTCTGCATATCATAAGCTACAAGAAAATGGCATGAAAGTTCCAATTTGGGCGGTTGCAGAAAATTACCGATTTGAACCTGGATTGTTGAAGGTTGATCTTCCACCCAGTTCGCATTAATTTGCATTAAGAAGCATTATATTGTCCATTGTCATTTTACAAATTGCTTATATTTTTATGTTTTGCAGGCCTCAAATTTTGTTAGCAACATTGGTAATATGATGGGAGTGGAGGCAATAGTTGAACTGCCAATGACATCCTCTAATCCCTACTATCAAAGCATCTGGCGTCGAGACGGCACTCTTAAGGTTGCTTTGGTGCTTTCTGCCAAGTTTATCCTGGCAAGCTAATCTCTGTGCCATTGTCTGAAAGCATGATTTTCCCACCTTTATTATGCAGGGTGCATTCGTTTTGGATGGTGGTGTTCATTTTGTTGCAGGACTTAGGCTGGTAATGTAAACTTTTTCTACAGCCTCTCTGCAACTGTTTACGCATTCTCAATATGGGGAAGTGACTTAGTGGAAACAGTTGACAGGATGTGAAGTTGCATCAGTTGGAGCAATAACCCGCCATGTTGACCAAAATTTGCCATCTCCTGATAATATGTCTGCTTTATTGTAAGAACGTTTCCCACCATAGTAAATTTGTCTAGGACATGTATCTAACAATAGTGTTCTGTATAAATTCTTGCAATGATGATCTGTAGGCACTTGGAAAATGAATGTGGAGGGGTCATGCTCATGTCCTACTCCTGCAAGGCACGGAAGGTACATAGACTGCCTAAAAGATGACTTAGAACATGAGTGCCTTCTCTTTAACAGCATGGCATAAAATCTTCAAGGTAAGTTGGCGTGTGCTTGGCTCAAATGGGACTGTAGAAGTTGTGCGGAGCCAGCAAGATAATCAGCACGGCTATTCGGTTTGCACATGTAAGCCTTACTTTTCATTTTTCAATTCTAACAAGCATTATGTTCTAGGTTGTGTTCCATGATGCAGCTGGTAATACTGAGGTTGAATTCTTCCCTTTTGCTGGAGTAGAAGAGGAGATAAAGGCGTTTTTAACTGATGTGAAGGAAGCAGAGTTTCAGGTTAGCATCTGCAGGCCATACAAAAAGAATATTTCTGTAGAGGGTTTGCTTAATTTTTCTGTTAACATGTAGGGAAAATCATCAAGTAAGGCTGACAAAAGGAGCAGTGTATTAGAAGCTTTTCATGATCTATGTGTCATCGAAGCTATGCTCAAGTCTAGTGACATGAAAGGTTCGATTGTTCATGTTGATCGGGGGAGGATGCTATAAAATTGAATGGCAGTCCTGTTCTAATATTATGACTTCTAAGGATCAACCTGATGATCCCTTTAAATTTGTTTCTGTGGAACATTGCTATTCCAAAATTTTATCCAAGAATCCTCTCCGGCCACATTCTCGTCCAAACCATTTTCGTAAGTAACGTTTGTGGTTTCAGCAATGTACCTATTTGTGGTTCATCATACGGTCGTCCTATTTCGAGGTCGTTTGTGGTTTTAGCAATGTACCTATCTATGTTCATCATTCGGTCTTCCTTTCGTTCAACATGTTAGGGATGAAGGAGGTGGATCCATGATTAATGTAATACAATCCTTAAGGGGCTTTTCACACGACCAGCATGTCTTATATTTTAAGGCATGCCATTGGTCCATGTCACTAAAAGAGAACAACAGGTTTTCACACGGAGCCATATAAGACATGTCTTATTTGGTTTCCGTACATCTCTGCAGTCTTATTATCTTCCGGGGGAAACCCCCCGCCACAATTTGCGACAGCAAATCATAGCTTGTGGCAGCCAATCAGAGCCCATAGCCACCGGATTTTCAGCAGTGTCTTAAAATGAAACTTTTGGAAAACCAAAAGTCAAGAAACAGAAGAACCGATGTGAAAAGAAACATCAAACGACAGTTTTTCCTTGAAATTTTGATGGCAGAATGATGGTTTACATCAAGAACAGCATCTTTGAGCTCCTGCAGGTCGTTTTGGAGCTCCAGCATCTTGAAGCTTCGTTGTTATCCTTGATCAGGTAAAACATTTCTGATTTGGGTCTGATTTGGGTCTGATTTTTGCAAATTGGGTCTGCAATTTGGTTGTTCTCTTCAAGAATTGGAGTTGGAAAGAGCTTAGATTAGAAATTCGAATTGGATTGAGGCAATTATTTCAGAAAATAGGCTTGCAATCAGACCCATTTCTTACAAATTGTTCTTGTTCTTGAATTAGGATGCAATTGGGTTAAAGAATTGGTTCTTAAATTGAATGTGGGTCAGAGATTTTGTATCTATACTTTCGAATTGATAAGAGTGAGCCAAAGATTTGCTAATTTAGATCTGAAATTTGGGGTTTGAGTATGCTTGGATCAGCCAATTTGGGTCTCCAAATTCTTTGTTGTTTGTATCAAATTTTTCTTCTTTGGGCATGCAATTCTGATTTGGGTTCATAGTATTGGAACCTACAAGCAATGACATGTATCCTTAGTTGTTGCTGTTTGATCGAGCATCAAGCCTAGGGTTGCTCCTAAGTCTGTGGAGCTAATTCTGGAATTCATTGTGGCGGTTGCTTTCTACTTTAGGCACCGCCCTAATTTGTATAAGAGGAAAAGGCAGATAATAGAAGATGCTTTTGCTGTTGTTCTATTTTTCGTGTATGCTTATTATGGTATCAGAGCGGCTCGATCCTTTTCGGTGGTAGCTGTCTTGCGAGCAAAGGGAAATGGGCAAGATTGAGAAGTTATCTCACAGCAATGCCTTCTACTGGTTTATTAAGGTTCGTGGAAAGCTAGCAGAGAAAGGCCTTTGGCATATCGTGTCTGGGGATGAGCCAAGACCAGAGCCATCCATCCAAGCCACACGATCTCTTGTAGTACCCACTGCTGCTCAGATTGTGAAGGGAGTTTCTTCACAACATCCTGATAGCAAAGCTGAACCTTCTACAGTTGGTGTGTGTCCCAAAGGAGCTGAGACAGATAGACAAGCTCTTCTCAGATGGATGCAAAGGGATTGGGAGGCCAGGAACAAAGTCATGAAGTACCTGGATGATAACCTGATAGCACAAGTCGAAGCTGCAGACAGTGCTAAAGAAGCTTGGGAGCAACTTTCATTGACATATAGAAAGAAGCATTTCTCTCAACAGGCCAATCTCTATGCAGTGGTGTTCACCACAAAGTTGAAGGAATGCGCATCAGCAGAAGAGTATATCTCAAAAATTAAGGCTGCTGCTCTTCAACTGCAGGGTATGGAAAAGGCATTGGACAATGATGTGATTGTAGGGGCACTCTTGTTAGGGCTGCCTGCTACATATAATAACGTGAAGAACCTTATTGGATCTTCAGAGCATGTGCAAATGGAGTGGGCTTCCCAGCAAATCCTCATGGAGGAAATGAATCAGAACACCTCTAGAAAGGGAGGTTCCAAGGAAGGTCAAGCATTGGTGGGCAAACAAGATGGCGGGGAATCTAGGAAATGTTACAATTGTAACAAGTTTGGACATCTAGCTAGAGATTGTCCTGATCCAGATAGAAGAAAAAGAAAACATAAGAAGGTTGAGAAAGAGAAGGAGGATTTTAGAAGGAAGAAAGGGCATGATGCTCAAGGACATAAAGCCACTAAAAAACAGTCATCCACTGATTCTGAAGGGAGTACCAGTAGTGGCTCGATGATCTCGGTTGCGAGAGCCTTTATGGCAAAGCAAGACACGCAGCCTAATAAGGTGCAGCCTAATAAGGTGTCTGCAGAAATGTTTTTCCAAATTCTGTGCTGGCTTTTCATAAAGTTTCTGCATGTATTAACCTCTGGATTTCAGAGTGTAGCAGAAATGTTTTGCAGGGAAGATGATGCATGGTGCAGTTCATTTGATGAAACATCTTTTGGTCTAGTGGCCGAATTACCACAGGGCAGCTGGTATTTGGATTCTGGAGCTAGTGATCACATGACAAGCAATAAGGAGCTGATACAGAATCTAAGGGAACTTTCAGGTGACCGAAAAGTAAAAATTGGCAAAGGCAGGTTGAGCATCAGAGGAATAGGAGCTGTGTCGTTAGACCTGCCCACAGGACAGGTCAGCCTTAAGGAAACCCTCTATGTTCCAGAACTAGAGGTTAATCTCATCTCCATATCAAAGATGGATGATGCTGACCTATATGCAACATTTGGAGGCAGAAGATGCATAATCAAAGACAAGCACAATTTTGTTTTAGCACAAGGACAAAGGGACGGCAGTTTATATAAACTTAGCTGGTGTGGAAAACAGTCCGCTGCTCTAAGTGTTGTGTCCACCAATGGCAACCAGCTGTGGCATGAACGAATGGGTCATGCAAACTTCAAATTTTTGCAAAAAATGAAAAATCAGAATTTTGTGGATGGTTTGCCAAAAATCAAGAAGCCTGCCGGCCTATGTGAAGGTTGTGCCTTAGGAAAGCTGAGCAGACTGCCTTACAAAAGGGCAAAAGGCACTCGAGCAAAAGAACACTTGGAGCTAGTTCATATGGACCTTTGGGGACCAGCACGCACCACTTCCTTGGGTGGTTCAAGGTATTTTTTGTTGATTATAGACGACTTTAGCAGAAAGAATTGGGTGTATTTTCTTGCCTTAAAGTCAGATGTCTTTGATCACTTTAAGGAGTGGAAAAATATGGTTGAGAACTATAAAGGAAAAACAGTTAAGACAGTAAGAACAGATCAAGGAGGCGAGTTTAATGGTCTGGGATTTGCTGAATATTTAACTAGTATTGGCATCATTCATGAGACCTCAGTAGCTCATGAACATCAACAAGTAGGCGTGGTTGAACGGAAGAACCGTACAGTGCTGGAATGTGCCAGGTCAATGCTTTTGTCCAAGAATATTGACCATAGGTTTTGGGCAGAAGCTGTTCATACAGCAATATACATCATCAACCGAGTACATACTAAAGCACTTGTTACTAGTGTTCCAGAGGAATCATGGACTGGAAAGAAGCCAAACGTTCAAGGATTCAAGGTATTCGGCTGCACTGCTTATGCACACATCTCGAAAAGGAAAGGAAGGCAGGCAAACTGTCTAATAGATCCTTTTCTTGTATGTTTGTTGGTTATGCTGACCATACCAAAGGATACAAGCTTTTCGTACCCTCTACTAAGAAAATGATCATTAGGCGAAGTGTAGCCTTTGATGAGCAGAACTTTGATCTTGGACAGAATAAGCTACCTCATAAACGTGGGCCACTTGAGTTGGCACATGATACCGGGTCTGACTCCGACTCCGACAGCTCAAATGACTCAGATTCTGACCATGGGGATGAAACTTGTAATATGCCTTTGGATGAAGGTGATCTGCCATCTGAACCAGAGTCAGCAGAAGAACTTAGTGATGAAGAACCCACTCATGAATCTGAACTTAGAAGATCCTCTCGCCCAAGAAAAGTCACTGCAAGGATGCTTGACTATGTGAACAGTAAGAAACCTAAAGGTTCAGCTTACTTGGCGCTTCATAGTAAGGCATCTACAGAAGAACCCTCTACCTATTATGAGGCTGTCAACAGCCCAGACAGTAAGCTTTGGAGGACCGCTATGGAAGAAGAATATGCATCTCTCCTCCAAAACCACACTTGGGAGCTTTGCCATCTGCCCGCAGGAAGAAAGGCGATCTCTTGTAAGTGGGTCTTTAAGCTGAAATATGACGAACATAATGAAATTTCCAGGTACAAAGCAAGGCTTGTAGCACGAGGGTGCTCCCAAAAGGCAGGCATCGACTACCATGAGACCTTTGCCCCTGTTGCTCGACTCACTTCTATAAGAGTTGTCTTAGCTCTTGCTGCTGCCCTAGATCTAGACCTGCAGCAGATGGATGTGAAATCCGCTTTCCTTCATGGAACCTTGGATGAAGAGGTATATCTTAAACAACCTCCAGGTTTTGTTGTGCAGGAGGACGAGTCCAAAGTATGCAAACTAAAAAAGGCTATTTATGGCCTCAAACAGTCTCCACGTCTGTGGTACAAAACCATCCATTCGTTTTTTACATCCCAAGGATTCACTAGGAGTGATGCTGATTGGAATGTGTACTTCAAAATGCTTGGGCCAAGTCTTATCATTGTCGTTATCTATGTAGATGATTTGATCTTGGCAGCCAACTCCAAAGATTTGATGCAACAGACCAAGCTTGCACTTGCCAAGAGGTTTCACATGACTGATTTGGGACATCTTAAGTATTTCTTGGGTATACAGGTCTGCAAAGATCCCATCAGCCATAGTGTTACATTACACCAAGCTAAAGGCATTGAGTCACTCCTTGCAAGGTGCAATATGCTTCACTCTAAAGAGATTAGTACCCCTGCTGCAGCCAGTGACTTAAGCTTTGAAATGTGTCCTCAGACCTCAGATGACAAGAGGGCTATGAAAGATATTCCATACAGAAGCGTGGTTGGTTCCTTAATGCATTTTATGGTCTGTAGCCGTCCAGACATAGCTGAAAGTGTCATTTCAGTTAGCCAGTTTCTTGAAAATCCAGGACTCGCTCACTGGCAAGCAGTCAAAGCGCATCTTCACGGTACCCTACAGCACACTTCCCGTCTGGGTATTGCATATCATAAACAGGTGGAGCATCCCCTCTCACTAGCAGGCTTTGTTGATGCTGATTATGCTGGAGATCACAGCTTCAGGAAGTCTAGAACAGGTTATTGTTTCATGCTGCAAGGGGGAATTGTTAGCTGGTCCAGCAGGAAACAAAAGGCTACTGCTGTAAGTACATGTGAAAGCGAATACATGGCTATTTGTGCTGCCACTAAGGAGGCCATTTGGTTACGAAGGCTTCTAAAAAGCATTGGAGCAGAACAAGTTGAACCGACCACCATCATGAATGACAACAGGGCTGCAGTATGTTTAGTGAAAAATCCTGGTAATTTCACTAAAGCAAAGCATATTGAAACCCAATACCACTTCACACGAGAGAAGGTGGAGGAAGGCAAGGTTATTATCAAACATCTGAGTACACACTTCATGACGGCAGATGCACTAACCAAGCCTTTGGCAAAGAAAAGGTTTGTAGAATGTGTTCATGAAATGGGCATGGTACAAGTAGAGCAGGCTGGTACTTAGACCATTATCAAGTACTATTCGATAGCTCCTATTTGGCTGAGGGGGAGCTCTGCCTCTTACTTGGCTGAAGGGGGAGTTTTTTTTTTGTTGTTGTTGAAGTTACACCAGTTTCCTTATGTTCTCTGATTTCAGCTTGTGTTGTAGAATTCAGTAGAGTCTTTGAGTCATTTGGCACTTGTCATTCTTGAGGGGGAGTATTGGAACCTACAAGCAATGACATGTATCCTTAGTTGTTGCTGTTTGATCGAGCATCAAGCCTAGGGTTGCTCCTAAGTCTGTGGAGCTAATTCTGGAATTCATTGTGGCGGTTGCTTTCTACTTTAGGCACCGCCCTAATTTGTATAAGAGGAAAAGGCAGATAATAGAAGATGCTTTTGCTGTTGTTCTATTTTTCGTGTATGCTTATTACATAGAAGAGATCTTAAGCATGCACACAGGCCAGAAATTTGATCAAAGAAAGGCAAATCGATTTCTAGTTTCAAGCTGTTTTGGTGCAGACCGTAATCTGATAAGCTGTTTTGGTGCTTGTCTAATTTTCATATAGTGTGAAAACCATAAATATAAGACGTGTCTTATATAAATAAGACATGTCTTATTTGTAGTAATGTGAAAACAACTTTGTTAAGACACGTCTTATAGATCACATGGAGGCTAAAGTGGTGTCTTAGCAAAATGGGACAGCCATAAAATAAGACTATCGTGTGAAAAGCCCCTAAGAAGAAAAGGTAGACTAGCTGAATCCCTAATGGGTGATATTTAGTTGGACTATGTTAAGATTTGTATTGGCACAAGAGGTTGGAAAATGAGTTCATTGATACTAGTATCCAGTGCTCGAAGTTGCGGGGGCCTTAACACGGGTGTCGTGGTGTGGTGTGTAGATATCGATGGAAGTTTTCATTTGGTTGTTTTTTTGGTAAGAGAATGAGAGAGAGTGAGTGGGATTGAGGGACCCAATGTTAAAGGAAGAAACAAAAAGGAGGGAAAAACCATTATGATAGTAACATATTAACGTTGAATGGTGATTTTGAAATGAATGTGGCTTCATTCAATGCAAAAGATGCGACTAGGGTTCGAAAATAGCAATATGTCTTAACCAGTAAAAATGCTGCTTGATATTTGAGGCTATTGGGAAAAATATATTTTAGTGTGTTTTCTAATGTATTTTGCGAGAAATTTTTTATTCTTTGCCAGAAAATTGTTGGAAAATTTTTAAGGTGATCGGAATTTAAGAGATGTAGGCAGATTTTTGAGGGAGGAACTCCCCTATTTTTGAACAATGAATATGGCCAGGTGAAGAAGAATACACACATAGTAACATGTTTGTTGAGTCCCAAGAAGGTGCGGTTCTAGATTGGTTCTTTGAATCATATTGAAGTTCGAAGAGCATATTGATATTCACAAGTTCGCAGTATGACAGGTCCATTGGCTCATGTTTTGGAAGGGTTAGAACAACTATATGATAGATACATATGCCATTTTGGATGTTGTATACCACCATTCCATAGGGACACCACTATACAATATGTGAATAAAAAACAATGTAAATAAACATATGCAATGAAGAGAATTGAGAGGATTGATCGATTTGAGGCATGATTTTCATCATCCATTGAGTTTGGATCAAGGAATAATAAAAAAATATATTATTTCCAAACTGCCATTCTGGGAAGAGACTCGCAAAGAACACAAAAACCGGCTGATAGATAGATAGGCTTGTCATTCATCACAGCGGCAGTATACAATGTGTGGAAAAATCTGAACGGGGAGCTGACCATAGGAACAATGTCTAGCTACCCCATAAATGAAATAAGAAAATATGCAAAGGCAGGAAAGAGGACAATGGCGACAACTTCTCATCGGGATAAAAAACCCCGCCCTTTCGGGTTTTCGAGGAAAACCCTAATGAGAAATGGTCGCCAACGACCTCGAGGATGCCCTGAAGAGCAAGGTAGGAAATTAGTGAAACCAGCCAAAACACGCATCAACGCCATAGAATGTGTGAAACCTGAAAAAGGAGAAATGCCTAGAAAGTACCCGTTAAACATTAGGAAAAATGGGTACAACCATTGCAGGCGAGCGCCCCCTAAGAAAATAGCCCCCATAAAGCAAAAAAAACACACATTAGCCGTTAGGAACCGTAAACAAATATATATAGAAAAAGAAAACAGCACCAAGAGGTGGAAAAAATAAAAAATAGCATCACCAACGGGTGGAAAATATAGATAGCATCACCCGATGGGTGGAAAATAATTTGCATCAGACATTGGGTGGAAAAAAGCATCACCTAATGGGTGGTCAATACGGAACAGAAACATATAAAAAATAGACGAACCCAAAACAACATATAAGGGCGAGTAGGGTGGGAAGCAATGGACAAGGAAAGAGATGCTGCTGTGAGAAGACGCCGATAACTAGCCACAAGAATGATGAGCACATATATAGCTGCTCGCCCCGTCCCAGAATAACAATCCGAGGGCTCGGATCGATGCCATTCTGGGAAGGGACTCACAAAGAACACAAAAACTGGTCGACTACCAGAGAACTTCCTTACCTACAAGCCTAGCCGACGGGAAACATCTAAATGTCGAGCAACGTCATGAACTACTTAATGAAAGGGAGAGCACGATGACTGCCAGCTGCCATGAACACGAACATCAACATGTGGAACTCCCCGGGCAGTTGTTACAGACGAAAGAGGAAGACGGCCAACAACGGTGCCTGCGACTTTGTGCACGAACAACATCATGCAAGCCCTCGTATTGCTGCGAGCTGAAAACAACATGGATCAAAAAACAAAGAGGTGCAAGGCGAAAGAATGATAAGATGGCTACGGTCACATGAGGAGAAAAAATGAAAAGATCAATGTCGAAGGTAAGGCGAAGTATATAGAATAGATAGAAGCCGAGTGTGTAAGGAGGAGGTGGAAGGCAAGAAGGTCAGCTGAATGATAAATGATGCGAAATGGCGAGTTGAACACAAAATGATGACATAATGAGATGTAGAGACAAGCAAATGAAAATTGAGACATTGACGTGCCTTAAAGTCACAAGGAGGTCAAATAAGAGAGTGCCGAGTCTGAAAAATGAATAGAAAAAGATCAACCTAACAATAGGACATGTAACCAATTCTGTCAATGGAAAAAAAATCCCGGGCAAGTTAATAAGTAAGTGGGAGCAAACTAGAAAGATTAACTCTCGAAAAGCCTGATATAAGTGAAAAAAGATCTCAGCAGCCAGCTAGAAATGAATTCCCCCTCAAAAAAAAAAAAAAAAAAAAAAAAAAAATGAATTCCCCAAGACAACTAGAACTAGGCAGGACTAGCACAATGCACAAAATTAGAATGCGCCCAAGATAATACCTCATGCACAACAACTCAATATACTCCACATCTAGAGAAAGATAAGCATCAAAAAATAAAAAATGATCCAATAGAAACCCATGTCACAAAATTGCAATGGAGTGCCAAACACAATATTTGGCACATCCAGACACAGCTAAATAGCAAATATGCAAATGATGTATAATGATAGTGCTGGAAAAACCTAAAACTATAAAGAATAACTTCAAGAAGGGAGGTTAAGTTTGGATGACATCGTGGATCAAACAAAAAGGAGGTTTAAGTCGGAAGAAAAAAGTAAGATGCCTATGCACAAGCAGTTTAGGCCAAATGTGAGGCCGAAGTCAAGGAGAGGTTATGGACAAAGGAAAAGAGGAAATGAAGGTCAACAATGTTGAGGTCCCGGTTGAGTGCCAGGAGGTTAGCCATACGGTAGAATGAGAAAAGTGTTGGTATAATTTCCCTTCGTTATCCTGGAAATAGATATTGAATTAGATTGTTATTGTTAAATAGGTTTGTTGTATATGGTATTTGTTGTACCTGTGTTTTTATTTCATGCAATTCATTTGCATTGTATCCTAGAATTTTTTCTGCTTCATCATTGAAGGCGGTCGCCCAAGTTTCGCCAGTGGAGTCTATCAATTTTGCATAGAGAATATAACTGTAGTGTATGTTTGTTTAGAACGACACCTACCACGCCTCCCAGGAGGAGGGCCAGAGCAGCTCCTCGGTGGAGACACAGCGGATGGACGAGACCATCCACTTCGGCCAGTCGTTCGATCAGGAGGAGCAGGGGCACCAGGAGGAGCACCAAGAGGAGCAGCAAGAGCAGCAGCAGCAGCAACAGCAGGAGGAGCAGGAGCAAGAGCAGCCACGACAGGAGGAAGTTGGCCCCTCCAAAAAGAGGAAGGGCAAGGAGAAGGTAGCGGAATGGCCCAAGGAGAGGACCCAGAGGAAGAAGAGGGAGAGAAGGAGGCGAGACGAAGGGAGAAGCGGTCGAAGAGGGACTAGGACCGCCCAAATGAGACAGTCCATATTCAGGAACCTCGTCGGGATCCTACCGACGAGGAGGTAGAGGAAGAGGAGAGCGAGGAAGCCGGGGACGAGCAGGAGGAGCCCGAACAAGACGCGAGGGAACCATCAGACCCCAACGCCCGCCCACCATACCCTAAGTGGCCCAAGCCACCTAAGGTGGTCAAGAAGCAGAAGGTGGGCGAGCGGGAATTCACGCTCAAACAGGACCGTGAATTCCAGTGTCGTAAGAAAGCGTACCAAGAGTACCTCCGTAGATGGAAGAGGTATAATGACTGGTACTGCAAGCAAAACGTACAGAAGTACGTTAAAGGCGGGTGGCTGAAGAATCAACCCAAGCCGCCACCACCACAGCCGGAGCGCCAAAGAAGGTCCACCACGGGTCTAACTCAAGGCACGCCTGTGTCTTTAGGGAGATTAGGCACTTCCAACAGTGCACTAATCTCCTTATCTGGAAGGCGCCGTTCGAGCGGCTCCTCCGGGAGATCATGCAGGAGTTCCGGATGAACTATAAAGTGACACCCTTGATGATCCGAGCCTTGCAGGAGGCAGCAGAGGCGGAGCTCATTCAGCTTTTTGAGGAAGATGACCTCTGCGCAAGCCTTTCGCGCGAATGGACCCGAGTCACCTAAATTTGTACTTTTAGATGTCCAATTAGCATGAAATAAGTTGCTAGTTAGGTTAGAATTGATCCAAATAGACATGTTAGCATCTCACAACCCTTAGAAATGTTTAGTAGTGAGCAAAATCAGCCCACTCGGGTCCATTCGCGCCAAACCCTTCTGCGTCACGAACGCATACGCCTTTCGCGCGAATGGACCCGAGTCCACTAAGTTTGATCAAAAGTTGCCCATTTTGACCCAATAAACTGCCATGTAATGTTTCTTGACTTGTTTTTCTTAGATTTGCACTTCATGGTACCTCATTTGGAGATCCATAGCCTTAGAACAAAGGCCTGTTCGATCAAGAACCCTTGTGCACGGAAACCTAGGCAGCCTTAGTCTATATACGGGGACCTCAATTGCCATTTTCTCTTCACCAAAATTGCTCTCACCCTCTTAGGCAATTTTCCAGGCCCTTATCAGTTCTTCCAAGCCATCTTCTACATCCATCTCTGCTCAATGGCACCCACCAACTTTGTTCAATGGTACGACAGTGCCAACCACATCCGTGATTTCTCTGCTGAAGAGGCCTTCCATGTGTTTGATCATCTCTTCGACCTTCATGCAACCCTGACTAGGACCCCTTACTACACTGATATAGTTTGCCCGTATTACCAGCAGATCTTACCCTGGGAAGTTAGCCTTCCCCCCTAGGAGAGAGAAGTGGGTATCCTTAGACTCGCTGAGCCAAGCTATGGGGGGGATCCAGAGTCAAGGGGCAGCTGTGGGACAGGACGAGGGACATGCCTGACTACATGACTTGTAGAGCTCACAGGCATAGGTATGTTTCGGCACAGGTGGCCCTCGCGTTATTCATGCAGTATAAGGCAGTCAACAAAGTGGGGGAGCCTTCAATCCAGCCTTTGGACCTAGCACCACTCGACACAAGAAGGGAGCAAAGTCAGATACATGAGATCGAATCCTCGGAGTACGTGTACCATGTCACAACATCAGGGGCATTGCAAATTGAGCATGACTATGAGCAGCTTGAGGAAGAAAACCCGGATTGGGAGAGCAGGGAGGCAGCAAGAATGGAGAGACGCATAGCAAGACAGGATAAAGAGCTGCGGGCAACCGAACCACCAATCGGCATCACAGCTCTATCGCCAATAGTAATCGAAGGGGAGGAGTACATCTTGGCAAATGACATCCTCAACCTCCCATACTGCCAAGAAGAGGGGCTCAAGATCGATGAACTCTTAGGTTTGATTGCAAAGGAGCAGCAGAGTGACTTCATCGACTATGCCTATCATGAAGTCCCAAGGGAAGTAGCAGAGCGACACTCCTACGCCGGCGAGACAATGTCTGATGTCGCCGCCTATGAATATATAAGGGAAATGTACCAGCAGCAACAGCCAGTCATCCCCGAAGAGGAGTTCCAAGCCATTCAAGGCAGGTTCTACAAACAGGGAAGGGGCTGAGCACCAGTCGAACCGTCCGATCGCGGAGTATGCGCGAGGGGTCCAGCAGCATCAATTTGGACAGCGCAACTACAATGTGGAGGGACCATGAAGACCTCCTAGCACTGGATGTCTACGGCGAAGCAGCTCAAAGGAAGGGCACAGGATCGCAAGCAGCAGGGCATAGGGGAAGAGCGTTCCGATACTATCTTCCAGTCCTCAACCAAGGACAAATGATAGCTTCCACAAGGAGTTCAACCCACGAGGAGAGGAGGCCGTGGCACTTTTAATAGCACTCTCGGGTTTCGGGCAGCACGCCAAGTTGCATGGCAATACGGACCACATCATCCTCTTCAAGAAATCCGTGGTACTCTACAGCCTCGACTTCGCCAGAGGTAGTCGCAGCAATAGCACCTCCATAGGTGGAGGTAGTCGCAGCAATAGCACCTCCATAGGTGGAGGTAGTCGCAACAATAGCACCTCCACTCCCTCCACCTCAAATGGCTCGAGCTCTCGAAGGTGGGTCAGCGAGAAACATCCTGCACAACGTCGGCAAGGGCCTTCGACTGAAGGATGTGAAGAACTTCTTCAAATCAATGAAGGGTTCCTGACGGTGAATATGTTTGCTTCCATATATTATTAAAATGTACAAATATCCTAAGATTCTCATGTATTATTATATATTTCTCTATAATATATAAGTCTCGTATATTAATTGCCATAACTTGTCTTTGACTTATAAGTTGAAATTTTAACATGATTTCTTTTACGCCTAACAATAATTGACTTGTAAATAATGTTGTATGATGCATAACCTAAGTAACAACATTGATGACCAATACTTGCAGCCAGGAACACCGGTTCAGCGTCTTAAGGCCAAGGCCGGCAGCACCAGTGGCAATCTAGGAGCTTGTTTGGCTGGGAACACGACGACGAACAAGACATGACAGTTGAAACAATAAATGCAAGGTTGGCTCAAATGAGGAATCAGATGCAGCAGTTACTACAGTGGGCAACACCACTAATGTATGCCGAAGAGTATGGACCTCCACCACCTCCACCACCTCTAGGGGGTATTGACGAAGCCCCTCAGCCAGAAAGAGAAGAAAACCAGGCTACCGAGAAGGATAGAAAGAGGAAAAGAAGAGGCAAGTGGAGTCCATCTCCTTCCAGCTCTAGCAGATCAGAGACCTCAGACAGTGGATCCGGCAGTAGCTCCGAGAGTGAGTCAAACACATCGCAGGGCAGAAACAAGAACAGAAAAACAGATGACTACCAAAAGAAGGTAGACAGTGCAATGAGCAGCGTCTGGAAGACAAGAAAGCTAGGACAGTTCTCGGGTAAGGACATGTCCGGTATGGAGGCCGAAGCATGAGATGGAAGAATTTGGGAATTCTTATGGAATGAAAGACAAAGATATAGGCAAGGTAGCAACAACAAATTTGATAGGGCCAGCCAGAATATAGTGGAAGGGATATGCAAAGTCAAACAAGTTGAGAAGAAACAACTGCAGGTTTAGGACATTCAGCAAGGCATTCCCTAAGCACTATGTCCCGAGATCCCACACCAGCAGACAAATACAACAGTTCTATAGGTTGGACCAGGGTAAATTGTTCATGGCAAAGTATACGGAGGAGTTCATGAGGTTGAGATTGAATGTTCCAAGGATAACAGAAAGACAAGCCGTAGATGGGTATATCGAGGGCCTCAATAGCAACATCAAAAGGCTAGTGAGGGCAATCAACTCGACAACAGTTGGGGAAGCAGAAGATAAAGCTCTCAGCTTAGAAGCAGTGATGATTTTAGTGGCGAATATTCGCCAAAAAGCGAATTTTTAGGGATTTTTGGAAATTGCATACGAATGTTGAGTAGTGTACGTGGCCCATTTATTTTTGGCATATTCGCCCCGAGTTGATAGGAGGCCATCCCGCCAAGAACGTATTCGCCCTGTAATCTATCTCAGATTGGAGTGGATTCGCCTCCATTCTACACCTTCTTGGCCCGGAGGTATGGTATTCGCCCAGATCAATCCAGGCACACGGATTTTAGAGCATCAAAAAAAAATATCTGTAGTTTTCTTGAGGATTTAAGATCTTTTCTTTTCTGCATTTTCAGCAATTTCATGTTTTCGAGTGGAAAATGAACTAGAAATACTCGATTTTCTTTGGCTTCCATTTATATTGATGGCTTTCATTTCGTTTCCTGATCAAGTTCTGGTTTCCAAAGGTATTTTAGTTCTGGGCAGACTGTTTCTTATCGATGATTTCATGGCATGGACTATTAGCATAATCTTCTGCAAACTCAGAATCAGGTTCGGAAGAACTAACACCATCACTATTCTAGGTTCTGTTTTCCACGTTTTTTCTTTCTCCAATGCTTGTTGATGTACCATCGTAAGGTAGAAAATTCATTTCCTGTAACTAATAGTTGACTGCCAGTTCTATCAGTGAAAACCTCAGATCGACCTGGAGCAGCAGGAAGAACCACCTGGGTCATAATATATGAATGTAAGTTGTGGATGTGGCTTTCAAATAGGATAAAATGTGTGACCTAAGAACCAGTGCACAGAAAACAGGTTTTGGACCTGAGGCATCAACCACTGGAAAAGCATTATGCTTGTTGTTTCTTAGAATTTGCATCAGAGAAGAAAGCCTTTCAACCGGGGAGACCGTCACCAAAGGAGCATTCCAATAAGACGGCCATATGTTGCTCCATTTAGGATCACAGGTATGAAAAGTCCAGATGGAACTGCAATTCCATATCTTATTAGAGTCAATACATATGATACGCAGAAAAAGATAAGTATGGACGAATAGTGATATTCATGGGGAGTCCCAGTGCACAGCAGGTTCCTTATAGCATCATCATTTGTAGTAAAAAATAGAGCTGCAAGATCATTGTAATGTCCAGCCGGACAATTAAAATTCTGGAAGTTGCGAGATCTTCCATAGCTTGGGCATTCTTGCAAGAGTTTAGATGTCTCAGGGCAAGGCCTACAGGGCCCAAGCCACGGTGAAAAATGCTCTCCATAGAAGTGAGCTGCGCCACCTGAAACCACCAGAACAGGGATAGATTAGGTTACATGTTGTCATCTTACTAGCATATAGAATTAACAGCTGATAAGTGCATTACCAGGAAAAAACCTCTTCTAAAGCAAAGAGTACACCACCCACAGGAGCCTTGAATGCTGTAGCAACTCTTGCTGCTGCGCCGCATGTTACCAAGTCACGGCGATCCTTATCATTTCTCACAAATCTCAACCACCTGTTACTCAAATGGCCAGTAGGGCTGCAATGCAACAGCCAATGTGGACCATTAGACCTGTGTGCAGTGCTAAAAATGAGTCTTTATAGGTTAATAATTGGTCATTTAATATTCTTGCAGATGTTTTATATGGGTGGGCTAGGGATGCAAAATGTAGCCTGTTCAAGATTGTTCCAATTTCTCACATAATTTCATAAAGAACAGGTGCATACTCTCTCTATGAAGTTCTCTATTTACAATATGCTTTTCAGTTTGAAGACAGTGAATAAATTCAGTTGTTGGGCAACCGTACGATGATACCTCTTGGTTCTTCTACTTCCCAAAATTGCATATTTGGAGCAGCAGACTAGGCATGTGTTACAGGGCAGATATTGACTGATTATTTGGGCTTGATTATGATTTGTCTCCCATGATTAGGATGGCCATTTCATTGTGTGCTTCTGATCTCTTACAGTTTCAAGGATGGCTATCAAGGAAGGCAATTTCATGGTGTATTCCTTTTCTCTTTACAGTTTCAAACACTATATTGTGAAGTCCATCTTAGGCAGCACTGTAGAATTCCGATATGTCCATTTCCTTGTCCCCTAATGCTCCACCTTCAGTTAAGAATTCTGTCTCTTGAACTTTAGATTCCAGAATCGCCCAGGGTCTGGGTTACAGAATGGGAAAATGGGATCTATCCGCATGTATGTTTGCTATGGTTGTATAGAGGTCAGAATGAATGCCCATTTTTTTGGATACTTGCTTATGATCATTTGTGCATTTACACTGTATTGTTAGACTAGTAAACGTATGTAGAAACAAAAAAAAGAGTTTTCTGATATATTTCCTTGTGGTTTCTATCTCAGTTGGTTTAGCTAGCAACATTTAAGCACTCGATATTATTTTCTGATTTTTTTTTTTCTTGCTTCCACGTGCAATGATATAATCTGTTCATGATGCAGGTATGTAATGGACAAAGGAATTCTAAAGCGAGACAAAAGTTCGTGGACAAAAGTTCGTGGACAAAAGTTTGAAATTGAAGTTGGTTCAATTGCAATCCGTGTTTGACATTCTGAAACGTGGAAGACCCATGGTGGACTACCCAAAATCAAAGGATCTCTTGTCACTTCAAGGTAATCCAAATTTTCCTCAATCTCATTGGTCTAGGAGTAGTGGCTGGGAATTTGCCAAAGTGTTGGATCAAGTGATTAAAGATGATTTATGTGAAGCTATAAGTGATTGTGATTATTTTGCAATATCATTGGATGAAGCTAGTGCTAATGATCACACAGCATGGGTTTGTATGACCATTTACCATGTGAAAGGACATGTGAGGCAAGCAGACTTTGTTAGTCTCACAAGATTAGAATCTGAGGCAACTGCTGAAATCTTGTTTGAAGTTGTTAAAGAGAACTTGTTTTCTTTATTGGGATTGTCTGTTGATGATGTTGCAAGAAAGCTTGTCTGTATTGGGGTAGATGGAGCATCAGTCATGCAAGGGAGCCGCAATGGATTATGCGTAAAGATTCAATTGGCTCTTGCTCCATATATGCTGGCAATCCATTGCATGGCGCATAGATTGAACCTTGCCTTTCATGTTGTCAACGATTACGATTGTGTGGCAAAGGTGGAAGACCTTGTAAAGACGACGAATGAGTTCTTCTGTCGTAGTAACAAAAGGTAAAGTCACAAGCATTCTTGATGACATCATAATAATCTTCTTATATGGTTAATGGTGTGCTTTAGATGCAATCAATTTAAAAAGATGGCCAAGGGGCTCACAAAAGGAAACAAGATGTTAAAGAACGTGGAGACAAGATGGATCTCATTATATTCCCCAGCTAAGCGTTTGTTTGAGGAGTATCCATCATTGGTTGCGCTTATGGACCAATTAGCATCCAAGAAATCCAAATGGGCGATAAGCCAATTGAAATGCTTGCTCGTTTAACAAATATGGAGACATTGCTAACTTTAGCGGTGTGCTTTTGAATTTCTAAATTAATTCTTGTGTTTTCTTTGCATATAAGTGAATATTTAGTGAATTGCAAATCTGATTTTCTGATTTTTATTGTATTTTCTTTGCATATAAGTGAATATTCGAATTGAATTGCCAATCTGATTTTCGATTATAAAAATCAGAAATATGATTTTATGAGTTTGAGCGAAATATTTACGATTTTTTGATTTTGGGCATTTATTTTGGTAAATGTAATGAACTTCTTTCTGTTTAAATGTTGACGCATTCTTCCCATGCTTGCTTTGAAATGAACAAGCTCGTTAAATTTGCCCAAGAAAGGACATTGTATACCTGAGGAATACGCAAGAGCAAGGAAGTTGTCATGTTCAGCTCTTGATGGTTTGTACTCTTCTTGTGTTGATGTACCATATTGCAAGGAGAAGTTCCACTTGTGGCACAAGCTAGTCAATATTGATGGTGCAAACAAGTAGTAGTTTTTGACATAACGATGACAAGGATACAATTTATGTGAAAGCACATTCCCAACTTGTGCGTGTAAAGTTAGTAATGGTCCCTTTTTTTGTTCAACTACTTATGTCTAATTAATATTTTGTTTGAATTAGATGTATTGCACAAAGCGTCGTGTTCGTGGACGTCTACCTCGTCAGATGCCTGTTAAAAGGTCAGATTTTGATACTATAATGTTGATAGTAAGAGAGAATCTATCAAAGATTGCAAAGGATTTGTCAACGTAGATTAAGAACCGTTTTCCTAGAGATGAGCTTCTAGAAGCTATGGCAATTGTTTATCCACAGTTTTGGGACAGAGATTTAGGAGAGGAACGTGTTCAAGCTGAGTTCAAGCGTAGACGTGGAGTGCTAATAGAACACTTTTGTGCTTCCAAAATTGTAGATGGTAAGGAAGTTCGAGGTGTTCTCAAAGAGACTCTTTTGCTTGAACAATCACGATTAACTTTGGTGAGACTATGTGGGAGCAATGTTTAAAGATTGAAAAGAAGAAGCTTTCAGAGTTTGGTGCAATTACAAAATTGTGGAGGACAATTGGAAGTAGCCAACTACTTCGCGAGCATATGTCAGAATATTTTAAGTTGGAAGATCTATGTCAAACGATGATCCTAGGTTCTGCAGAAGATGAGAGAACCTTTAGTTGGATGGGTTGGCTAAAAACAAGGTGCGCAAATGATTTAACCGAGAACTTAGACCTTTGTCTTCGAGCATATGCATGTAAGTATACCGTGGGAGAATTTCCATATGACCGCATTAGCTATTTGGAGCTCATTATCATGCGAAGAGGTCGTCAAGATAAGCGAACAATTGTGAATATTTCGAATCAAGTGGTTGGCGATGAACTTAAGGTCATTGCAAAACTTTATGTTATATATTATCTCTATGTCAAAGATCTTTATTCTTAACTAATTAGTAGTACTTAATATTGTTTTGTGGTTACAAATTGAGTTTTAAACTTCGATGTCCAAGATCTTTATTCTTAACTACTTAGTACTTAACATTGTTTTGTGGTTAAAAATTGAGTTTTAAACTACTATGAGTAGAAGCAAAACAGAAAACAAATAGATGATTTATATTGTGTTTTACTGCCAGTATAAGAGTGGTATTTGCCTATAATTCTAGATTATAAAGCTTCAGCAAGCCTATATTTCTAAACTTTAAAGCTTCAACAACAAACAAATTCGCCAAATAGTTATAAAAAAAAAATGGGTAGTTTAGCATATTCGCCACTAAAACTAATCTAATTCTCCTTAGATTCGCCAACCATTCTATATAATTTGCATTGGGAAAATAAATAAAAGCATCCCTGCTTAGAAGAGGCACCAGCGACCCCGACACAGAAACAGCTTCCATACAAAGGAAAGACAGCAGGGCAATATCTGCCTAGACAGGCGGCCTCTACGCCAGCAGGAGGCCCGTACCAAGGGAAAGCTCAGGGGAAGTCTTTTGGAGACCGCAAGCCACAGGAAGGATCAGGGGACAAGTCAGTTAGATTTCTCCTAGACATCATCCCAAAAGAGAAAAGACAGGAATGCCAGGGCACCGAACGTACAATTGCCCTTTTGTTATGCAGGCAGCACTAGTTGAACTTGCCGATTGGGAAACACCTGCCGAGGAAGATGAAAAAAAGGCGACCAACAGGAACCCCAAGACTTCATAGAAGGTGAGTGTGAAATTTGTGCAACCATTGAGTCAGAGGAGGTTAAGAATCAGTCGACAGTCATCTCGGCGGAAGGAATCATAGATAGCAAGCCATATGTAATCTTGATAGACACAGGTAGTTCCCACAACTTTGCCTCTCCAAGGCTTGCTGCCCTCATGAGGAATAAGATCTTGAAGTTCAAGCCCAGGCCAGTCAGCATGGCAAGCGACGCTATTCGCCACACTAAAGGGAGGAGAATTAGTTTTGACATAGTCCTTAGTGGAAGCAAGTGGCCCATGGGGGCGAAAGTGATGGACATTGGGAAATACGACCTTATAGTAGGAATGGAATTCCTCAGGCCAGCAAAAGCTATGATAGATTGCGACCGCAACGAAATCTCTATGACAGCGCCAGATGGCAATCAATACATAGTAAAAGGTAAGAAGGTATCTTCAGCTATGCAATGTATCTCTATGAAGCAGTTGAGGAAAAACATAATAAGAAATAGAATGGATTACATCTTGAGATTAGAGGCAGTCGACCCAAGTCAAACAAAGGGAAGTGAGCCAAGTGGAAATCAGTTGCCTAAGCGGATAGCAAAGCTCATTAAGGAGTTTCATGATTTATTCACGGATGAAATCCGTCAGCTACCACCTTATAGGGGTGTAGAGTGTGAAATCACACTAGCTCCAGATGCTAAGCCTACCAGCAAGGCACCTGATAGGATGAGCACTCCAGAGTTGGTAGAGCTCAAGAAGCAGTTGCAAGAACTGATTGAGCTTGGATTAATAAGAGCAAGCATGTCTCCTTTTGGAGCACCCATCCTTTTTCGTCAAGAAGAAAGACGGAAATCTAAGGATGTGCATTGATTATCGTCAGCTTAATAAGCAAACGATAAAGAATAAATATGCTCTGCCAAGGGCGAATGACTTGATGGACCAGCTCTAGGGAGCAAAAGTCTTCTCCAAAATTGACCTAAGGTCGGGCTATTATCAGATAAGGATCAAGAAAGAAGACATCCACAAAACCGCCTTCAGAACGGTATGGGCATTATGAATTCATAGTAATGCCTTTCGCTTATCGAATGCCCAAATGATAACTTCAGAGAATTCTTGGATGAATTTGTCATCGTATTTTTCGATAACATCCTAGTTTATAGCAAGACCATAGAAGAGCATTGTCAGCACCTGAGAAGCGTATTGGAGAAGCTAAGGCGGCATCGATTGTACGGCAAGCTTTCCAAGTGCCACTTCGCAACATGCCGAGTGGAGTACTTGGGACATGTGGTGTCAGCTGAAGGGATCTCCACAGATCCGGCGAAGATTGAAGCCATAGTGGATTGGCCAGCACCAAGGAATATGGGAGAAGTAAGAAGCTTCCTCAGCTTAGTCGCAGATGCCCTCTCCAGGAGGCCATTTGCGACAAGAACCCATTGCAACGCCATATCGACTCTCACAAGTGAGTATGGCAAGAGGATTGAAGAGACGTTGCCATCAGACGGCGACTTTAAGGAAGTATGGGCAAGCCTCTCTAAAGAGGCAAGAACCTTCAAGCATTATAAGAAGGAAGGTAACCTGCTATATCATAAGATAAGTTGTGTGTACCAGGATCTTCGGGAGTAAGGAAGTTGATACTCCACGATACACACAACAGTCCCATAGCCGGGCATGCAGGGTTCATGAAGACTTATTTCAAGATCAGAAGTAGTTATTTCTGGCCAGGCATGAAGAAGCAAATAGCCAAGTATATTCGGGAGTGTCAGCTATGTCAGCAGACCAAAGCAGAGCAACTCCGAATTCCAGGAGCTTTAGAGCCGTTGGCCGTGCCGAATTCAAAATGGAAAGTCATAAGTATGGATTTCATTAGGGGACTCCCAAGAACCATAAGAGGCAAAGATGCATTGATGGTGGTTGTGGATAAGTTGTCCAAGATGTCACACTTTGTGCCTTGTAGGACCACAGATACGGCACTAGACACCGCCGTCTTATTCACAAAGGAGATTTTTAGATTCCATGGCATGCCTTGTGAAATAATCTCGGATAGAGACTCAAAATTTATGAGTGCATTCTGGCAGGATTTGTTTAGCACCATTCAGACCAAGCTCTCTATGAGCACGGCTTATCATCCTCAGACGGATGGTCAGACAGAGCGCACCAATCGAATCATTGAAGATATGCTAAGGAATTATGTTTGAAATAAGCAGTCTAAGTGGGATGATTTCATCCACTTAGTGGAGTTCGCCTACAACAACACGAAGCAGGAATCGTCACAAATGTCTCCTTTCATGATTAACTATGTGTATCAGTGCCTGACCCCTGATACATGGCACAACCTAGTGTCACAGGTAGAAGTCTCCCAACAAATGTTATCAAATATGCAGCAGCTGCTTGAAGAGGTAAGGGGATATCTTTTAGCAGCAAGAAGTCGGCAAAAGAGTGTGGCCGACAGGCACAGGACCGTAAGGGAATTCCAGGTAGGCGACAGTGTGTGGCTGAAGATTAAGGTGAAGCAAGCCAAGCTTCGCATAGGGAACTGCAAGAAGCTCGCTCCTAGGTGGGCAGGTCCCTTTAAGATTTTGGAGCGGGTGGGCACCCAGGCCTACAAGCTAGATCTCCCTGCACACCTCAAAGTCCATAAGGTCTTCCATGTGCGCCTCTTAAAAAGGCACAATCCAAATCCCGATGAGGTTTTGAAAACTCCAACTTTGTTGGAAACGATGGAGGAACAAGTTGAAATTGTACCTGAACTGATTCTTGATAAGGCATTCAAGAAGACCAGAAGGTCTCAGTTCCTCCAATATTTGGTCAAGTGGAAGCACTTGCCCGTGGAAGACGCAACGTGGGTATTGAAACAAGATCTAGAGAAGCAATACCCAGACTTCATGAGGGAGTTCGATGGCCGAGTCATCTCCGAGCTCGTCGACGCCGACTTGCTAGGTGCTTAGCTAAGTGTAATTCTTAGTTAGCTTGAGTGGGGCCCCATATGCATCCTAGTTAGTAGAATGCATGTGCCAAGACCTTGGAAGTGTAAGCGATGATGAGATACGCCCTAAAGGCATTCTCTAGGCCAACACGCACCAAGGGTGCGCATGACCAGGAGGGTCATGTGAGAGAGGAAGAAAGGCATGGTGGGTGATGGGACATCTCTCGGATGATCTCTATGCCACGATGCGGGGCACGCGCACCTGACCATGGGGCGTCATGGTGAGGAATGAGTGATCATGCACGATGATGGGATCGTGAGACGTTCCCTAGCTTAAAACCCTCAGGGGCATGAGGCAATGGGGTGTACTCGATCTAGGTGATCGTGTACAAGGTAGCACTTGATCATGGGCAATGATAGGATCATCTTAAATGGTCCTTAAGCTCAAATCCTTATGGGGCCATGATCGAGTGCAAGGTAGTAGGGTAACCTTGAGCTAGTAGTTCGGCTCAAGGAGGTAATTAGGGGGTTGGTCCTCTAAAACCACAAACTTATTAACTAAACTAACGTAATGTGCTACTCGTATAAATTCGCAGACCGCATGAAGAAACTTTTCAATAGATTAAAGCCGCTAGAGAAGAGAATAAGATCTCTCCTACATTGCAATTATTTTTCTTTCTTAGATCCTTATCCAACTCTTTCTATGCCTTGCGTAACAAACTTATCGACATGGACCTCAATCGTGCAATCAACTCCATCAAGGAGATTATGATGAGAAAGGATGCTGGGCTTATCAAAGGACGAACATGATGCTTTTTTTGCAAGCGATTGTGAGCCTAAATCCCATGTAAAAGGAAATGAGAAAGTTAAGAAAGAGAAGAATAACAATAGCATCAACACTTTAAGGCTGCTGACAACAAAGGCACATCACACAAGCAATAGACTTATGACTATTGCAAGAAAGGCAATCATCCCACAGTAGAATGTAAGAAGAAGGTAAAGGACCTTGACCACAAATTGAAAGCTTTCGAGGCAAGCGTGGCCAATGCGGTTCCTTACAACCCGGATTATGTATATCTCTATAAACAAGTGGCGGCCTTCTGCTCTATTAAATTCATCATGGATTCTGGTGCTACAACGCATATTAGTTGGCACAAAGATCGGTTTGAAAATTTTAGACCTACCTCTTCCAATCACATTGTTCAAATTGGCGACAATAGTGAGCATCAAATCTGCGGAATGGGCAACATTCAAGTACCTACTATCCTTCGTATTTTCACTCTGAAAGGGGTAATGCATGCTCCTACTTTGCAAAAAGATCTGATTTCTATTGCATGCCTCACTGATATGGCACTATAGTTTCCTTTCATAGTGAAGACTACATTATGTCCAACAAAATTACAGGAAAGAGCCTTGCTCTGCTATTCATATGGATAGTCTCTATAATTTGGGCCAAGAATATACTAATCAAGTTGTTCTTGTAGCTTCTGGTAATGGTATTTGTGATATATGGCATAAGAGGCTTAAACACATCAGTCTTAAATCGCTCAACCAGCTGTCATAACTTGTAGAAGATTTTGATCTTCATCAATACCCTGCTCTTGCAAGTTGTGAAGCTTGTGCATAGAGCAAACAACATCCATATCTTTTATACTCATTGGGTCTCGTGCTACTGTTCTTCTTGAACTAATACACATGGATATTTGTGGTCCTGCTCATGTTCCTTCTCTCTGGGGTGCTTATTATAGTCTGCCCTTCATTGATGACTTGAGCAGGAAAGCGTGGGTCTATTCCCTGAAGCAAAAATCTGATGCATATGTCCATTCTAAGAATGGAAAGCGCTTGTTGAAGATCAAGTAGCCTAACAGATTAAGAAGCTCAGATTTAATAATGGTGGAGAATGTACCAGTCATGCATTCAACCATTTTGTGTTGATCATGGTATTGAAGGCCAAAGCCTCATAATCCACAACATAATCGCATTGCTGAGTGGAAGAATCGCAACATTGTCACATGGCACGTTGCTTGCTTGCTCAATCCTTAGCACCCATCGATTTTGGGCTGAAGCAGTAAGGTATTCAGTTTACCTTCTTAATAGATTGCCCACTGTTGCTATGAAGAATCAGAACCTGAACAAGCTTTCACTAGCATTAAGCCAAATTTATCTCAATTGCATGTCTTTGAATGTACTTTCTTTATGCTTATCCCCAAAGTTAATTGCAAGAAATATGCATCTACCAGCAAGAGAATGATCTTTGTGGAGTCTTCTGACTAGTGCAAGCATGGTTATAGGCTGATTGATCCAGACACCAAGAAGCTTTGTGTTAGTCGAGATGTTACTTTTCATGAAGATGTCTCGCATTTAAAAGAGATTCCGAAACTCCTAATATGGAATTTATTGATATCTCTGCATGGGTAATAGATGACTCCATAGCTTCTACTCCAACAGACTCAATTTCTAATATTCCAACACCTCCAGTGGTTCTAGCACTTGCAGTGCTTACATCAACTTTGCTTTCTGATCACAAAACAAATCTTGACTCATATAATCAAGGAGATGATTTTAACCCATCTGCTAAGGGAGGCAATCTTGATCATCCTGATCAAGGATGAGTTGAAGAAGAACTTGGTCGAGGTAAAAGAAGCATTTTCGTCCTCAAAGATTTGGCATCTATGCTAGAATCATGCCCAACATTATGGAGTTTTGTGGGTTGCTGTTATAAGTGAACCCATCAGCTATGGTGAAGCCATTTCATGTGCTTCTATATCTAATTAGCAGCAGGCAATGGACCACGCAATGAATTCTATTATACAAAAGGGCCACTTGGGATTTGGTTCCTCTTCCTCATGATGGCAAGATTGTGGATAAAAAATGGGCTTACAAATGTAATCTCCACCCGATGACACCATCAGTAGCTACAAAGTATGCTTCATTGCACAAGGTTTTAGACAACAATATGGCATTGATTACTTAGAAACATTTTCTCAGCGGTCAAGATGATGAGCATTCGCATTCTTCTTGCATTGGCTGCTCATTATAATGTTGAGGTTCATCAAACGGGTGTCAAACTAGCATTTCTTAATGGCAAACTTGATGACGAAATATATATGAAGCAATCTCAAGGTTATGTGAAAGCTGGTGTTGAGCATTTAGTATGCAAATTGACGAAGGCACTTTATGGGTTAAAGCATGCACCACATGTTTGGTTAAGTCCATTCTATCTTCAAAGACCCTGGATTTCAGCCAATTGAGGCTGATTGTAATGTCTACATTGATTGGAAGAAGGGGGTCAGGAACGTGCAAGGAAGGCCGGTAAAAGTCCATTAATGGAGACAATTAAATAAATAAGTGTGGGTGCATTTGCTAGAAAGGTATATTCGAGATGACCTCTTTGGAATATTTAGGAGTCATGAACGAAATATTCCTTAGAGTAATTAAAGAAATCTCGAGAAATCAATATGTGTAAATTTTTATAGAATGTGTAAATTTTTATAGAATTTTAGGAATCTAGGGAAATCTTATACAAATTTGGATTAGAACAATATTCATAGAATCATAGCGAATCTAGAGAAGCCTTCATAGAATCTTAAGCGAATCTCAAACGAATTTTGAGGAATTTGGGGAATCTTTATAAAATCTTCAGGAGCTTGCTCATCATGGAGGAGGAGCCCAATTTTCTCATCACATCATTAGACAACAGATGTATGCAGATGATATGGATCTATTAGCTCACGTCCCAGCAAGTATGCATCAGCATTTGGCATATTACTTTCTATTAGAACACTGGAATGCGGGTCAACTTGGCAAAGACCAAGGTATTTCTGTTATTCTCTTCCAAACAACACTGACAACCTCGCTTCATGTATCAGGGTCAAAGGTGCAAATATACCAAATACCTTGGAGTGGAGTTCACTACCATATACTGGAACACCTATATCCAACAATGAGTGCCAGCTTTATGCCATATGCAGAAAAATTGCCACAGAGTGTAACTTTGCGACTTGTCCCATCATGACGCTTGGTCAAGGTTTTGCTAGAACTGGTTCTTCTATATGAAGTGGAAGCATGGGGGGCAGTGATATGACTTACCACTTAGAAAGATTTGGAACGCGTCAGAAAAGCTTTCCTGATTCGGGCCCTTAAAGTCAAGTTCATGGTTCCCTATCCAATTCACCTATAAAATACATGATTCTTACCTTTATAATATGCTGCTTTTTAATGACAAATACTGTGTTGCCAGAAGGTGGTATACATGGGAGAATTCAACGACCAATCCTTGCTTATAAAATGGCCATGCATTAAAACCAGTTGGAAGGACAAACGTGCAGGTTGATTCTCCAGATGGAATGTGCAAGAACATAGATGTATACACGCATGAAGTAGTATCTCGATATATGCTTCCTTGCTAAGCTTTGGGATGTCAATGCTTTGAAAATGTCAAACACTGCATGTGACGTCGCTTGCGACCTTCCCTGGCACAAAACCAAAGCCTTTCCTTTTTAATAAAGATGTTTACCTTGTTATGTTGATGACTAAAGTGGATTTAAATGCTTCCAACCACCATAAGCCTATGTTAGTGCTAAAATTAGCAAGAATGTCTCTCTAGGAAAAATCCTTAATGAAGACTCTAGTATGAAAAGCGCAAGCTTAATATGGCCACGAGTGGTGTAAAGCGAAAATCTTTTTCTCTTCTCCTCGTACCTTATGTGTTTGTCTTTGAGCCATATAATATACTAAGAAAACTAAATCTGAAGTTGCAAGGAAGCTTGAAACGTTAGCAAATATTGGGGGCTCCACTCATGAGGTGCCTGTGTGTTCCATGCACCAATTTTATATGTTCATGGAATATATATATAATAACATAATATAAAGTTATCTAGTTGTCTCTTGGATTCTTATTTTTGCTTCGTTTTAGGCAATCATACTCGACCAACCAAGAACAGTCTCAATCCGAGGATGCCACTTGCCAAATGGCCATGAGACCACACCATAAGGACTAATTTTCACCACCAACTTGGACTTAGCAAGTACAGGACCAAAGGCTAGCTTATATAAAGGGAGGCGAATTTTACATCTGCAAGAGGATTCACCTGAATTTGCAGGTTTATGTATACAAGTCAAGCCATACATGCAGCAGAAGGCAGCGCGAATTTTTGATGATGTTTTTTCCATGTCGATCTTGGCAATCTCACAAATCTTTGGTCCTGCTACACTAGCCAAAAGCAATTTTAAGCACCTTAAAGTTGGTCCAACCAAGATTTGTGGGGTTGTCAGGGTAGACATGGAAAAGACACTTCAGATGTTGCAGTTATGGCTTTGATATTCTATGTCTGTATCTAAGAGTTGACATAAATTTGACTCACGACCTTTGGCATCCACAAGTTTCCACATTTCTTTCAAAAAATATCTGGCGGAAAAGTAACTTTCTAATGGAGCCATATTTTTCTTTTCTCTAGTCCATATTTTGCTGAAACGTTTTCTTCTAATAGTGGCAGGGAAATTGCTTGATATTGCCATTTTTGGAGAACATTGCTACCACCTCCAAGGGAGCTAGTGTTTGCAGAGGGAATTTTAAAGCTTTGAAGACGGATTAGCTAGTCAGATGCTCCAAGCTTCTGATTTGTTTTTACAATGACAGATATTGTTAAGCCCGATAAAATCATGCAAATAGTTCATTTGTGGAAATTTACTTGTTGATTTACTATATATATATATTGATGTGTTTTTTTTTTCCTTTTTCTTTTTTGAGGGATAAAAGATAGACTTTATTTATTTTGAGAGAACGATACAAGGCCATATTGCACGGGTGCACCCATTTACGAATATGAGATGGGGATAGCTTCATGGCTTCATCTTGCTTTATTCTCTTTTTCGATTATTGATGTGAATTGTTGAGAGTGATTAGTTTTATGTTTTATTTTTCACATCATCGGGGTACAATAAGATTTAGTTTAGAACACAAATAGGGATACGTAATCTACTATTTGATTTAATATCTAGGTTGATATGAGTTGGCGATGAATAAGAAGGTGCTTGTTGGACTTTAAAAAACCATGAAGTAGGGAGAAATGGAGGGAAGGCGTTAGGAAGTGATCATGATTGTGACGACAACGATGATGTTGATGTTTGTAAGAGGAGAACAGGCCATGGGGTCGAGATAACGATGACACGACACGAGGATTTGGAACATGATGATTAGGCAACACCATGGGGTCGAGATAACGATGACACGACACGAGGATTTGGAACATGATGATTAGGCAAATCGGATGGGAATTGAGGGGGCACAACTTTGGTTAGTAAGATAAACTAAGCCCATGAGAAAAGAAGAGGTAGAGCATTTTTTACATCATGAAAGCCATTTCCTGCATCATGTGATGTGGACCACCAATAAGCCTTCAGAATTT
This sequence comes from Isoetes taiwanensis, assembly GCA_021234155.1. Lineage (NCBI taxonomy): Eukaryota > Viridiplantae > Streptophyta > Lycopodiopsida > Isoetales > Isoetaceae > Isoetes > Isoetes taiwanensis. The sequence goes on from JAJEKV010000113.1 coordinate 2,513,592, forward strand.
TAGTTTATGGCTATGGTGTGCTGCGTTTGAACTTAACCTTGTTTTCCTCTCTTTGAACCTTTATTATTGTACATCACCGTTTTTTGTTTGCACCATGAGACCTTATCATGGATTGTTATGAAGTAGAGATAGCCTCCTTGTTGCCATGTAAAGTCTGGCGATGGCAAAAGGCCATTTCTACAACTCAAAGAACATTTGGTACAAAAAGACCGATGATCAATGGGCCTACATTGGAGAAAAATCAATATGATATTTCAAATTTTACGCAGAGCTTGAAACCCCATGAATTTTGCAGTATAATTTGGGTTATTTGTAGCTTCACAATGCGAACATATGTGAGGGCTAACAAAAGTGCAATTTACACAATTTTTAAAAAACCGGGGGGTGTAACATAAAAACAGGTGCCGTCTCATTCAATCAGATTTTGCCAAGTAGGCAACTTTTTCTTTTCTGGAAAGAAAGCAGAAATTTTGAGGATCCGGCGATTCATTCAGCGAATTTTATTCTGATGGGTTTTACACAGACTCAGCGAATTTTATTCTGATGGATTTCAGCCCGCAGAACAAGATGCCCTTCCACAAAACGGAGTAAGTAGTTGTCATTGTCATTGCTTCTTGGAAAAAATAAAATTTTATTACTTCTTATTAGGAATCTGACATTTGCATGTAGCTCTATATTTTCCTGACAGGACCCACTTCTGTGAAGAACGAATACATAAACTTTATGGAAGAGGTTAACGTGTTGCTTACAATGAAGGTTAGCACAGAAGAATAGGAAACAAGAGGAAGGAGGAGATTTTTCTTCTGCTGTTAAGGGAAATTGAATGTTAAAATTTTGGCGCTGAGAGAAAGCGTAGGACAAATCTGGCCCAACTCCAAGGACACATGTTCTGGCAGCAGAAAAACGGTAAGAAAAATAGGTTCTCTTTACATAAAAGTGTGCATGCAAATCTGAAACGTGTCCATGGATAGAAGAAGACATGTGTCCTTGTGATGGATTATATATTGAATAAGCAGAGCATGCAGCAGCATGTAACTCAAGTCTGTTTCCTTCTTCTTGCAGAGATCTGAAAATAATGTCATGATTTCGGCCTCTAGAAACTACGCATTTGGTTGCTACATATGTGGCTTCACGCATGCATGCATGTTCCATGGATCGTTGTAGGCTGCTTATTCGGTGCCTTTCAATATTTAAGCATGTTTCTCTGTTACCCTTTTTATTCTGGTGTTGGCTTTCTTCTCTGTCCCTCATTTCTAGTTCATGATCTCTCCACTCATCTCACTCTACTCTTTTCAAAATATAAGAAAAAAAGTAGAGTTTTTTTCGCAGAGGCCTCAAGAATGGTACTACATGGCAATGTATAGACACAAAGTAGAGTTCTTTCGCAGAGGCCTCAAGAATAGTACTACATGGCAATGTATAGACACTACCATAGGGGACTATGACACTTGACATGGTTGATACATGATGCACCAAGCTTGAGGCGGGTGGAATCGGTGCACTGAGTGGCCGGAATAGTTTACGTTATATCACTAACTTCATAGTTTACGTTATATCATAACTTCTAAAGGAGAATTTTCAAAATGGATATTTGTTAGGGAGATGTCCATTCTTCTTCTTCTTCTTCTTCTTCTTCTTCTTCTTCTTCTTCTTCTTCTTCTTCTTCTTCTTCTTCTTCTTTCTTCTTCTTCTTCTTATTCTTCTTCTTCTTCTTCTTCTTCTTCTTCTTCTTCTTCTTCTTCTTCTTCTTCTTCTTCTTCTTCTTCTTCTTCTTCTTCTTCTTCTTCTTCTTCTTCTTCTTCTTCTTCTTCTTCTTCTTCTTCTTCTTCTTCTTCTTCTTCTTCTTCTTCTTCTTCTTCTTCTTCTTCTCTTGATCTCGGTCATGGCATACAAGTTCAACTGCCTAAGAAAGTGTCCAATACAATCTATAGAACAACGGTCCAACCGCCTAAGAAAGCGTGTATGTAAGAATGGCACTCTCTAGTTGGATGGATGTAATAATACCTTCCTTCCTTCCTTCCTTCCTTCCTTACATGAAAACCTTTTTTTCTCTTTTTCCCAAGTTCTCATACATCCTTGTTGCTATTTGGGTGAGTGTAGTCTCCATTTGATTGTATGGAGTTAAAAACCACCATGTACACAAGGAAAAGAGAGCGGTTTGTTCCATTAGAATTGTTCCAAAGGGGTGGTTATCATTTGTTTTGTTAGGCATTTTTTTAAGGGAATGGTACTTTAGTTCAGCCAATTAAAAGAATGGTATTAACTGATGATGTGAACAATGGTATTAACAAAATGTCTTAGTAAAAATATCTAAACCTTAAGAAAATTTCAAGCTGTTTAAGAACTGGTATTAGCAAAATGTCTAGTAAAAATATTTAAACATTACTTTAATCGGATATCCTGTCAAGATGCTCAGTAAACAACAAGATGCAATGTCACGTGAATTTTGGTGTAGATAAATATCACGCGAATCTAGTATAGGAAACGCGAATCTAGTATAGGAAATTGTGGTGATCCTGGCTATTGCATAGGTGAATGCAAATTTCACACTAACGAAAGCAATAAATTTGTTTCTTGCTTTTACAGGAAAGCTAGATCGGAAAAAGAGCTAGGTATCGCTGACAAGGTGTGGACATAGAGCATTGCTTCTAAATCTGACAAGGTGTGAATATAGAAGGTATCGCTGACAAGGTGTGGACATAGAGCATTGCTTCTAAATCTGACAAGGTGTGAATATAGAGTGTTGCTTTTAGAAAAGGATGCCGATGTCGTATAATTTTAGTATCAAATGAAGCAATAGATATTTTTTTAGCATTTTACAACCACACAAAAAAGATAGATTGACAGAAAGGGAATCATGCAGTATCTCAAATAAGATTTGAATCCAAAGCATTTTCTAAGATGACAAAAAAGATAATCGGACAGACTGACAGAAAGGGAATCATGCAGTATCTCAAATAAGATTTGAATCCAAAGCATTTTCTAAGATGACAAAAAAGATAATCGGACAGAAAGGGAAATCATTCAGATATCTCAAACAAGATACGACTTCATAGCATCGTCAGAGTCATTATTGGTTCTAGTACAAGTATTAATATTTTTTTTATTTTATTTTTTGCATTTTTCAATCTACGGAAAGCGTTGGCTAGCAAAAAGCACCATCCCTGCAATATATCTGACAAGGTGCAAACTTGCAGCATTGATAGATATTGGTTTAGAGATTTGCTTTTTGGATTTTCCAGTCTACGAAAAATGTTAGCTGGCAGAAAGAGCAATCGTGCAAATATCGATGACAAAATGCTAGCCTAGGGCACCGTTTAGTTTTCACAAAACAAATGCAGCACTTAAGATAGGTGCATCAAAAAATTCAGTGATACAAATATACTTGATAGGTGATTTGCTTCTAACCACATGTTGCATGACACTTTGGAAAATATCGTCGCACAAATCCTATACTAAATGAAGTATTTGAAAATTTTGATCTTATAGCAATTGGTAGTATAAAAATTTTTCCGTATAGAAAACGGTAGATTTCATCTGAAAAGACTTGACAAGACAATCAAGCACTACAAGATACATCAGTTTTGATGCCACTGGTTACTGTTAGGCTAGGATTTAAAAAATGAAGTAGTAATTAAATTACATTGCCACGAGTAGATTAGGAGGCTATTGAAGCAAAATAGTACCAAGAATGATTAACAAAACTTTTCTACATGGAATATACAAACTTTACTATAAGGATTTATAGCGGAAGTCCTATGGATATTTCTGATAAGATGCTAACCAAGGAGAACACACAACCCATGGTTTTACTTATGTTCTTAGTTCTTGAAGAAAATAGTTTTTATTTGTCATGTATTCAAGAGGTTATGAAATGGTGCTCAACTAGATTAAAAGGCAGAGTATTCAATTGTGCAAATAGAGAAAGTATATAGATAATCGAATACCCATTTTCTTTAGAACAAATCCATGCACATGCCAAAAGGGGTCAGTATGGTCACCAATCTGCCCTAGTATACTTTTCATATAATCTAATTGATGCCACTTATATTCAACTTGAAAAAAATCAAGTTATTTCATGGATACATTAATATATCTGGCTCAAACTTGTTCCTGGAATCAAACCCCTCTAGTAGAAGCATATAGTTCCTCTGATTATGAAAGCGCAATGGTAACATCATAGAACAAGGCACCCAAACTAGGTGCTTATAGTGCAAATGTAGTGACAATACAGAAGAATAGAAGCAAATGTGAGAAATAAGTCTGAGCCCCTTTTTTGTTTTTCCTTCTATTATTGTAGATTAATAAAACAAGGTGAATGGTACTATGGATTGCCTCTATGTCCTTGTACAAAAGCTACTTATCAAAGTATGGATGTACAAAAATTAGAGACTATCAAACTATGTAGATACAAAAATAATAGACCCTAAGGACACACAACCCTATGGGTATTCCTGATATATGCTAACCAACGAGAACACACAACCCATGGTTTTATTTATTGGCTCTTGAAGAAAATAGTTTTTATTAGTCATGTATATGACTGTTATTTGCTACTTAACCACATGAAATTTGTTGTCATAGTAATGAAGTATATTAATATTATTTTTAAAATTGTCTAAAGTTGGATATTCAAGAGGCTATGAAATGGTGCCTCCATCTGCCCCATTGAAGGGGTAGATTCAAGGGTACTTGACAGCCCAATTGCAGTAGCAATGGGTCCACAGCGTCTCAAAGCCTGCTGGAAGACGCATGGCTTCACATAAATGATGGCCAGTTAGCCAAACAACATGGCTTCACGTTTTTTAGCTTTAGTTCGTAGGCTTTGATTTTTCCCACGTTATTGGACGATAGAAATTTATACCATACGGGAGCTTAGGAGGCGTTACATCAAACGGTATGAGCTCAAGCAGTATAAATTTATACAGCATGAGCTTAAGTGGTATAAATTTGTATCACTTGTGTTCAAGCGAGTGGAAAATGAAATAGATTATTAAACATAGAATTCCTAAATATACCTAAACATACAAATGCCATTTTAAAATGCATGTGCATAAGATTCTTTGCCCACAACAATCCTAAACATATACATGTTTGTCAGGCCTTTATATGCATAAGATTCTTTGCTTATAGCAATCCTGAACATATACATGTTTGTCAGGCTTTTTATATGTTATCATGAACCAAAATCTTGGTGGGCTTTTTCTATGTCAACATGAACCAAAATCTTGGCAGGGATTTAAAATCCCATTGGCTATATAAATTACAACCTACATAAATTATAAGTGGACCAAAACCTTGACGATGGTTCAAATCCTACATAAATTTCAACCTACACATGTTACGAGAGTGTAGCTAATGTATATTATAACACTACATGGGATTGTTATTTGTAGGTTCCCATTGTTATCCTAGCAATGCTGGGCATTATTACTAGTATCTATACTAATGGCATGCATCAAGCAAATGGAAATACAACCATCCTTTTTTAGGCATTTCCGTATTCAATAACCATAAGATATACGATGAAATACCTGCATATATTGTCTGTGTAATTGTTCCTTCACAGATATATTTGAACTCTATCAAAGTCAGATTGGTAAGGCAAGATATACAGGACAGGAGACCTGCGTCTCTTGTAGCTGCAACACATATATTGTTTAAATGTTAATGCCTTCAAATCTTTCGGGGGTGTGCTTCAGGAGGCAGATACTATTGAAACAGATATTTTGTTCACTACAACTCCTATTTGTCATGATGGGGCTGCCATGAGTCTGCGGGGCTGCAGCATCTTACTGGAGGCTTCTCTGGAAAATTTCCATTAGAATTGCGATTGGCTTTCTCCTGTAGTACTCAAAACTGTTGAATATATGTTACTTTGCCTTGAAGCTCTACATGGAAAGAGTAGCCTAGTCTATAGTACCTTTATTGTAGAGAAGAGGTTGAGGCAGTTACACAAGTGGAGTAGCGGGTTGCTCTAGTAGTGGAGGGAGCTCTTGTTGAAATGCCTATAGTACCTTGCTAGTGGGAAGACAATTGGCAATCTTGCCTAGTACAGTTCTATTTCTGCTTAAAATCTTGCGAATTGGGCTTCTTGGTAGTGAAGCGTATTTCTGGAAGAGCAAGTAAGCCTCGATAGTACTGCTAGTAGGAGAAGAAGGCAGATCTTCAGGCGTTCTCATACAATCAAGAGCGACTTGCCTATCTTATTCTTCTAGGTATTCCTTCGGCTACGTTCTTCAAGATCTTGAGGAATAATTTTGATTGCACTCTACAAGTGCTACTACCTTCCCATAGTACCTACAATAGTTGGGAAGAAGGCCACGCCCTCTAGTACTGGAAGAACTAAAAGGCTGAGGAGCATCTCATTTTGCAGGGATGAAGAAGAGGTTGAGAACCTTGACCATAGTACATGGACGTGATCCTAGGGTAGTTTTTCAGTTTGATGGCTGCGTGTATTTTTTGTTACAATTTTTTCTATCTGGTGACCAAGAGCATTGTATACTTCCTATCTGGCCTATTGTGGAGCCCATAAGAAGGTCGTGTACCTTGTTTTTATATTAATCAAAAAAATCTTACCCTCAAAAAAAAAAAAAAAAAAAAAAAGAACCCATCAAGACCCATAGAAAGCATGCAGGATGCATATCACAGTTCTTGAGTCGGCAGGCATATTGGTTGATTGCATATGGCTAAGCTATGTGAAAAACAAAGGGGAAAACATATTTTTGAGCTATGCACACATAGCATTTGCCCATATGCGTGCATACATAATTTTTTTCACCTAGGGCAACTGGTGGCCACGGAATATTGGATTTTCACCTTCAAAGTAAGGTGATCTCGAAGCTTATTTGGAGGCTTCTTCTTGGTAAAGATGATTATCTTGGTTTGAGGTTGTTGACACAGTCAATTTAGCGTTCTTTTCCATTTCGTAAGCTTACCATTAAGCCCCTCCTTCCTTAGGCTTTGGTTTATCATCTGCGGATCCTAATGCTTCCCCCTTTCTAAGAGGTTACTTGTGCTTGGGACATGTTAGGTTCCTTTTTCATATCAATTCAAAGATGTGTCTTCAATTGTCTACTCTATGCTGGTGGATTCCTCTACAAGACACTCAAGGCAATACACCTTTAAGTGTTATCGTACGTCCAAAAACACAGCGGCAATGGGTAGCACCTCATGGGTGAAAGTATGCTAGTGGGTAGCAAAAAAACGCGACGCCAGCACCAGCACCAGCACCCAAAATACATTTTTTCCCACCCGTCATACACTTTTTTCCCACCCTTCACCTATATAGTACCACCTATATTCTGCCCGTCTATTCGTCTAGCCGGTACCCGTTTATACAATCATGACCGTTTGCCGCCCGTTAATGAATCACGACCCCCCCAATGGAACCACTAGACAAACGAACGAACTTTCGAATTTGTGTTTTTCCAAATCTCTCTTCCCCAACTTTCTCTACTCCGGCCAAGCAACCCGCGAATTTGCGCTTTCTCTACTCCGGCCAAGCAACCCGCGAATCAACCATGGTAAAGAAGGTGATTGATCCGCCCGCTCAAGCAGTAATTCCAACGGAACCCATTATCCGGGTAAGCAAAAAGCAACAAAACATAATTTCAATGGGTTTAGGGTTCAACCCTGTTAATTCGATTTTCTTGCATTCTTCCAGGCCGGAAGAAAAACGTTCCCTTTAAGACCGGGACTGGCTGATTGCCGCGACCGAAGAAGACTTCCATGCGTATCGTCCGCCAAACGAGGGAGGCGTTCATCCCTCTCAATTTCGAACGAGATCTCATATCTGCAGCAGAGTACAATGAAGTTTGGGATACCAGCGGGGTCATTCCCGGCAAAACTTCCATTGACAAGGTGAGGCGGAACGAAGAAGCTCTGATAGAGCTTCTGAGCAAAATATATCCGGACGGGTTGAAGAACAGAGAAGTTAGAAAGACAGTATCATACCTATTTGCATTCAATAACTGCCTCAGAGCAAAGCAGGATCCACAGAAGTTCAAGGTTAACTGGGCAGCAGTTGCAGCAAAGAAAGACTAGAGCCTACAGCGAAAGAAGGTTAAAAAGTGAACCGGCAAGCGGTGCTCCAACAAGCGCAAGCGAGAGGCCAAAAAATCTCGGCAAACCCACGACACAAAAAGCATAGCGAAAGGCCAGGTTCGGGAGGCACCGGTATTAAATTAGAAGGGAGGCCGTCCATTAGGAGCCGATGCGCCCAACAAATTACACACGGCTTATGGGGAGAACATATCACGCCGGAAGTCCTGTGCAAAGATTTGCGAAACCCTAGACACGCAAAGGCTGATTTAGTCTCCAAGAAGGAGCTAGTTGTCCAGTCCCAGGCTAAGGGAGCTTTCTTCTTGGCTTCACAAGAGAAATTGCAGAAAATTAAAGACAACATCTCACGTCTTCAAGCAATCCACAGTCCCGATGCCGGTGCCTCTCACGAGCTACGAGCTTGGAGAGAGAAAAAGACATGGCGAGTACATGCTCAAAGCCCTTGTTGAAATGGGGGTGGCCCAATAGATGAGGGGATAGTTCAACAGTGGCCACTATAGCTGCTGAGGTTGCAAACAATGAAGTGCAACTTGCAAAAGTCAAGCGGCATTTACGTAATCTCAACAAAAGCTTAGGGAACTTACAAGGAGAGCGGGCCACTTGTGAGCATCTATCCCGTGACATTCAAGTTGCCAATTGGAGATGAGGAGAGATGCTCCACATGCGGGTCGGCATTCCGTGATGATTACACCCTAAGTCCGAAGCTGAAATGTGGCCACGATATCATGTCATTTTGCCGAGTTTGCTTATGGAGAAGACACACCGCCTCGAATGCTCGTAAAATGGGCCTTCCAAAGAGGCTTAGTGGAGGAATTGGGGAAGACAAATCAGCAGAACCCTTATATGCTTTGGGCAGCACACAAACAAATAGTTGAGACAATTGACCTAGATGAGGTGGTAGCTACAACCCGCATGTTAAATGAAAAAGGAAGCATGTGAAAACACCTCTTAGTAAAAGGACCCCCTGGACACAAGTCTACAAGGACTCAAACTCCACAAGCAAGAACGACCAAAAAAAGGTATAATGTTTGTTTCTGATGTGGGTACATTAGAAGCGCTAGAGACACCGAACAAAGATGAGGCAAGCGGTCGAAACATTGCAGCAAAGACTGAAAGCACTGTGCTAAAGACACCAACACGGTCCAAAGCAGATTCCAGTAGTTCTGACGATGTTGAGAAATACAATATAGTGCCAAATTCTGCAGCAACCTCTACAAAGGCCTCCTCTAACACCGTTGATGCAAAGGGCATAAAGGATGTTAAAGACCCGAATATAGTGGATAAGCAGGTGAACAAGGTTGTGGGCCGAATCACAAGGCTCACAAGGTCCAGGACCAAAAAGGTTATAGAGCCCGAGAGTGAGGGTGAGTCAGATGATTTGGTTGATGAGGACGTGCCTATAGACGTGGCACTAGGAAAAAAACCAGCCGTCTAATGTAATTTATATGTACTTGTTTCAGGCCCAATTTTGTTTGCACAAGACTTGCCAAAATGACCAGTTAAAAGGTTTTTGTGTAATACCATAATATATGTTTTTTCCCCCATTGTGTCCTTGTAAAATTTGTTTCGAGTTTCAACCTAGGGATCAATATGCATTTGCATGCAGAAGGAGAAGGCAGCCACAAGTGGTGCTTACTGAATCTGAAGCTGAAGATAGTGAGAGAACCCAGACAGATAATGAAGAAACCAAAGTGCAAAAACAAACTATTACATATAAAAGGTGCAATCCAATATTTAAGTTCAAGCAGTTATTTTACTTGTCTTATTTCACTTGGCATAATGTCCTGCCAGTTTCAGTTGGTAATTGTAGCACCACTTTTGATTTTGCAGGAGACCAAGGACCCTAAGTCACCACTTGGTACGGGTTACTGATAGCCAGGAAACACCCATACATTGGGGACAGGGAGATACTAGTAAGGATGTATCTAGCTATGGCTATCAGCACTCTCCATCACCTGGTAGCAAAGATAAACCAGAGTCCAGCAGGTCGCAGCAACTTCCAGCACGTCCAGATAGCACTTCCCAGCACAGTCCAGCACAGACAAGCACGATGCAGCAGCCATCGACAGTGGTTGCAAACGTCGAGGGATGGACACCCAGACGGAAGTGCATGGTGCTTGACATAAATGGTGTACTGGCACAGACACAACAGAGGAGAATGAACCAAAAAATCTTGCATCCACCACAAACGAACCATGTTGTAAAAGAAACTGCAAGTAAGTACCTCATTTGCAGACCAGGGTATCATGAGTTTGTGGAGTGGGCACTGCAGAGGTTTGATGTTGTGATTTGGAGTGCTTCTCTACTTCGGAATACAAGGGATATGGTGGAGGCATTGTTCCCTGATTTGCAGACCAGATTCTTGAAGATATATGGTCAAGAGCATTGCTATGCATGCGAGCATCCAACCACTCTTTTTCAAGGAGTTGAAGGTTGTTCTTGAGGATTTTCCTCAATATCATGGTATGATTTTCTTGGTTGATGACAGCCTGCACAAAGGGTTTCTAAACCCTGCACACACAACCGTTCCTGTTATGCCTTTCAAGGGGCAAGAAGAGGACAATTTTTTGCAGAAGTTTGTGTGTCCGGCTTTGGAATACTTGGCCTCTCATACAGTACAGGAAACGATCTCACAAATTGATTTCACTGATGCATGGTTGGCCCCGGAGACAGTTGCAGTGCTGGATTACTGTCTCAACAACTACCTTGTCTCGGCCTACTATATCCTCAATGCTCCGATTGAAGTACAAAGGCAGCTGCTGGGCACCCTTCCTGGCGACGAGCATAGATTTGAGGACTTCGATGACTCATGAAGTAACCATTGTATACTACTTTTTTGTAATATATGCATGATTACTTTGTGTTATCTTGAGTATTGAGTGATCTTGTAAGATGTCTCAAATCTTGGGTGTACAATTTTTCTGTAATATATATCAAGCTTACTCTCCAATACTACAAGCATTGTTTCCAATACTAAAATACTCTAATACAGCACTACTACAAGCATTGTTTTCAATACTAAAAGACTCCAATACTCACAAGCATTGTCTCCAACATAATGATCAAAATTTGAGACAAGTACACAAGTAACTACAGACCTGTTAAAATGATAAAACAACTAGGTCAAAGCATATTCAACCTTCATATGGCGTAATCGTCAAGGATCATCCGGTGAGTAGCCCGATCAAGGGAAAATCTCATTGGTGCCGAATCGATTCATCTCAAACTTGATAGTCGATACGTGATGATCATCTTTGGAAGGTCGGACCTTTGTCTTCAAGTAGCTCCCAAGTACCATCGGGCGGAAAGATAGTACAAACCAGCCAACACATGTTCATCGACATTGAAGGTTCGACCCGGCTATCCTTGACAATTACGTCAAGGATATGCCTCGCTTAACACATTTCACCACATAGAAATCGCATTCTCCTCGATTTCCCTCCTCGGCTACAACAAAGAAAAGTTATCACCTTCCTCTATGTTTCCACTAAGCCATTCTCCATCACCTTCAAAAATGCCTCATCGATTTAGGTCTTGATTACCTTCACCAAAGAGACTTTTTCGGCTTTTAGAGTAACATATTTCCAATTCTTTAACCTCTCGCTTGTTCACACAAGATGACCAGGTTTCCTTTCAAACAGTTACCACGTAAACAACTTAAACCTCTATGAGCCACCCTTGTGCTTGATTTGGCCAAGTATGTCCCGATCTTTGTGTATTTCCTTGGTCCCTTCTACCCCAGCACGGTCCGGTAGGTTACCTATCAACATCATCCTTTCCAATGAACCAAAAGTGCATGCAAAAAGCCAAAAACAACTATTGCGGTTCACATACGATGCTGGGAGGCACAATCTGACACACCGCGCCAGATAAAAGCGGATGAAAGCACTTTGTGAAGCAGATGAAAGCACGTTAAAAGCAGATGAATGCAGATGAAAGCATATTACCTCTTGATGTCCCCCGTTCGGGCACCTTCATTCCAACTCATAGCGAATTCCACGGGCATCGGCAAAGACCCTAAATCTCACTCCATCATACTTGAGCTGCTCTCTAGTGAATGCCCCTTTAAGGACTGCTGCAGCTTCGGGCTGTGTCCCACCAGCTGCCTTGGATTTCTTACTTTTGTTTCCCTTCTTCTCAGCTTGTGCTGCAGCTTTGCGACCCGGTCCCACCCACCAGCTACCTTGGACTTCTTACTTTTGTTTCCCTTCTTGGTGGCATTGGATCTTTTCTTTCTGCTGCCACCTGGCACTTCCTTGGTAACGCAGGCTGCAACTCCACCAACTTCTTCTGTCTCCACCGGAATCGTAACAAGGTCTCAGAGTATATAAAAAAGAAGATCGGTATAATTTGGCTGAAAGCACAAAAGCGATATTCAAAGACATGACAAAGACATATCAAAGCATGCCCGACGAAGCAATAAAGAGAGTATTACCTTTTCAAACGCGTCTTCCATTCAAGCAAGAACTCGTGATTCTCTCTTTCTCTTGGACATATAGGAAGACTTTTATGCCACATACGCATCAAGCGGTCATGTTTATACCATTCTTCACCCTCGCTCTTGTTGCAAACCCACGACCCTCCGAGCTCGTTGGTTGAGTCATCATGATGTTGGTCGGCCGGACACTTCTCACCGTGTCCACGGACCTGGCAGTGCACTTGCACTCTTCACCATGGAATCCGGTTTTGGTGACCTTAATGCATTCGGTGCTACCACGGCATACTCCAACTTCATATGGTATATACAACAACGGGTTTCCCTTTACGATACTTTCTTTACATAAATAGGCTTCAACTTCTCGAAAGCCTTTAAGCAAACAGTGGTATTCTGATGTGCCTTTTTGTATTGTTGATATAGTCAAAGCAAATGAATGGTGGCCTTTGGTTAGAAATATTTATGCAATAATAGCGTAAAAAAAGTTTGTATGGAAACTTATACCGTGGTGACCTCCATAAGGTGCAAGGGGATAAGAAATTCTAAGCCCCGACTCTCCAACGTTGTTCACAACATCTTTCTTGCAAAGAGAGACTCTGCTGTTTTCTTTCCGAGTCTCGTTATGCTTTGCTTGCAAGCGGGGTGAGAGAATCGCACCTCAACCTCTTTTGGAAAGCGCATCCCACGGACCATTTCCAAGGAAGGCTTCCGATTTCCTTAATGCAGCCGGTTGCAATTGTTGACCTCATGCAACCTATCATAAGAAATATTGCACATGTATCAATGAACATATCCCACCCGACATCACTCGGCCAGATACAAGCACTTGAAAGCATGAAGAAGCACGGGCATGAAGGCAAGAAATAGATGTACCTAACAGCCACGCCATAGTGGAATTGCATCTCGAATTTGTGGAAGAAGCCATCACAAGTGTTGAGGTTCCGGCTCTCCAAATATCATGGTTCCTTTGCCTCTTTGTGGTCGCCATTGTTCTGTTTCAAGTTGTTGAGCAAAGACCCGGGCCTTGCACTCCTTTGGATTTGGCAAAAGTCCGGTTCAAGAGATTTCCATTTTAGTGGTGATGAACCACCCTCTTCATCACATCGACCTTGAGTTCGGGTGAATGCTTTTTGGTGAGCTTATTGAAGTAATCAACTACTTGCTTGGCTATTTCTTGCCTGCGTCTCATGCTCGATCCTCCCCGCTCAACCGCCCCTTTTCATCTTATTAAAGTAATCAGTATTCTCTCTTTCTCATTGCATCCAATTTCTTGTAAATTGCGGAGGAAACCGGATCTTCACGTGATATTTCCCGTGTTGCATTGACATCCAACAAATGCGGAACACATATTGGGATTCATCGGGCCGAAAATCCAATGCTAAACGTGTGATTGCCTCCAGGCGGTCTTAGGGGCGCCATGAAATTCTGAGAGAGGAGGATAAGTGAATTGGAGGGAGAATTTTCAAGGACCCATGACGGCAAATCCATTTACAACGTACTACCACACCACTGCAGCGAAAATCCAGCAAAAAACCCACAATCATTTTCCTAACGGTTCATTCGTGAGGTGGACGTGTTAGTACATGAAGGGCGTAAAAAAAATTGACGGGCAGTTACACCCATCAGCACCCCAAATTAAGCAAAAGCAGGGGTGCTTTAAGCGGGCTAAAACCCTGCTATAAGCATGCGTCCGGACGCATGCTTTTGATACCCACCAGCATACTTTCACCCTCATATAAGTACTGTTCAACTTGGTATGAGTCCGGCCAACTCCTGTCATGGAAGCATTCGGAATAAAATTCTTCTTGTATAAATGGGATTAAGGCAATCTGGACTACTATTGCTGCGTTGTTGCCACACGATTCCGGTCCACAAATTGAAGTAGTTATATGGGGATATCAACAAGGTATCAAGCTAGAGCACTTTGTCTCTTCTGTTTATATATTGCTCCTGCATTATGGGATCTTGCCTCCATCTAATAGATAGCATCTTCAGATCCCTCAACCACAGTGGAAAAGTGTTTGGATAGTTGATCTAAAGTGGCAGTTCTGTGGTGGCAAAAAAATTGATAGATGTCTCGGAATCAGCAATTCATAAATTTGATCATCATATTTTAGAGCCCTATCCTTTAGGTAAGCAAAGGGTTGAGATATTGAGCATTGCTCCTTCTTGTGTGAGGAACTTTGGCGGGCATAGTCTTTGTTGTTGACCCTTTTTTGGACTTCTCTAACTAGCCACAAATTTGCTCGCTTCTCCCCGATTGCTTCTTTGTGATGTCATCAAGCTTCTAAGTTCCTTCATACTTAAAACACCATCCTCCAACTCTCATACAATCTTGATTTCTTTAATAAAGAATCGCTATTATAGGGTAATCAATAATATGAAATATATTGGAGACATGTATTGTGACATATAACTTATGTTGCCTAAATGTTATATGGTGTTTTTGATGGGTTTCCAAGTGTGTTCCAAGATAATGAACACTACCTTAATTGTAAGGGTTATAGTCTAAGTCTGGAATTTCAATGTTATAGGATGTGATATCAACCTAAAAATTTACAATTTTGTTGTGTAGATGGGGGATATACTAAAATTTTAACGAAGATTTAGATTTATTTAATCACAAAATATGAGCATCAAATAAAAATCAAACAAAGCATGAGCATCACATACTTTTAATAAGATCCTGATAATTAATGCTTTCCACTAATGGTTTAATATCTAGTGCAATGTCTTGCAAGTGCTTGAGCATATATGCATATTCTCGTTATCATCATATATATGCCATAGTAGAGTAAATAATATGAAGAGTTATTTTCGGAGTGCTAGTCACACATATCAAAGAAACATTGTAGTCCACAATGTTGATACTGTAGATCTGAAAGGGGGATCTCATACCATAAGCATTGGCCACATGCTAGATTCATCAAAATAATCAAAGTTGATAGTAAGAGTAGATCGAGATGTTTCTACTCCCATTCTGGGCCCAGAGCATCAATATTGGATTGATGAAGATTCTAGTTTGTCAAGGTATGGGAAAAGATTAGGCTGTCAAAGAGCAGATGTAACCAAATGTGAGGCCAATGCCAAAAGATAGAGACATAGAAATTTCAAAACATCTCCTCTTTATATTTCTTGTTGCAAATTTGGAGTTGTCCCTCTGTGTATACTTTGCACCACATATTATAAAAAAACTACACTATAAGACCTACTCATCAACCTTTATTTTATGCGGCTAGGAAGTTGCCAAGGAAGGAGAAGATTTTGGGCTCCACTATCGATCCATGTGTTGGATGGTCTAATTTTCTAATGCTAGAGGACAAAGTAGCAAATAAAATAAAATAATATAAAGTTCTATACATTTGTTGCCTTGGGTTGCTAGTTTGAGGCAATCATACTAAGGCGATGATAAATCAGAGGATGCCATGTGTCGGATTCTGATGAGACCACCAATTAGACAAGCACAGAATCAGAAGTCTCTGACACCAACATGATAATAAGTTGATGCTACAAACTTGAAGGGCTATTCAATTGTGCAAGAGAACTGCATGCGCCATTTGCTCTCTGTGGGTGATAAAATCGCTTGTTTCGTCTCTGTTTTCTCTCTAATTTTGGCATGCAGGGCGCGACTATATTGACTCGGTGGTGCTTTTTTTCATGTCGATCTTGGCAATCCCACAAAGTTTTGGCCCTGCAACAGAGCATACATTTGTCAAGATATCAAGAGAAGATTTTAAGCGCACAAAGAGTTGTGGGATTGGTAAGTTCGACATGGAAAAAACACCCAGGTCCCACGTCGAATGCCGCAGGTATGATTTGATATTTTGTTGTCATGCATTCATTTTGACCTCCACCTTTGTCACATATAACTTCGCATGTCCTATCCTGCAAAACAAGAAAATATATGGTTGTACAATAGAATTTAGTAAGGTGTTTCTTGCTTTATAGCCACAAATTTAAGCAAAACGTTTAGTTGTTTTCATGCACAACTAGAAAAAAATCCATCGATGTTATTGCCAAGCATCTTCAAATATTGCCATTATAGGTTAGTTGGATTGTTGATTTTATTTGCTCTATATGTAACTATCAATAATTGTTTATTTATCACTAGGATAAATAGAATGCATGTCATGGAGGTTCATCAATAAGGATTCTCACGTGGAGGTTCGAAAATAAGACTGTCCTCTGAAGGCATTGGAATATTTACTTTGTAGTATGATGTTAATTATTGATCCATAATGTCAAAGATGAGATTTATTTCTTGAAAATTTGGATATATTCTGGAGAGAAAAAAAACTCAGTTTTAATTTACACACACTGCGTGTGCACATATTGGATGCCCCATTGAGGACCTAAGCATGAGTTCCACATGGCATGATCCATGAGCCAAAATATTGAAATATGTAGACGAAATACAATATAGAAATAGGATCAAGATTGTTACTATGGGTTATTCTGGTGATACCACGATGGCAATTCCCTACATCAGATAAAAGAAATAGGGTCATAACAGGTTGAACCCATTGGCATATGCTTGTCACATTTCATTTTCTGCTCAAAGATTAACTTTGATCAAGAAGCAACACAACTACAAAAAACTTCAACTACTACAAAATCAAGCCATTGATGCCTTCATAGGTCTTCCGACAAAGCACTACCTTGGGCATATGCATGAACAAGCTCATCGAAGTGTGAGGAGGCCGCCTTGTGTGTGGAGCCATATATTATAAATGGTTCCCCTATTTCTATACTGAAGGTGTATGCCCAAATGGTTAGTGTGGCTGGTGACCCGCTCCTCAATACCGCCGGGACCCCACCCTCCGACTCCTGGCTACTGCCAGTCGTAAGACACCACCCTTCACACCGGAACGGGGTCCCAGTTGCCATACTCCAATAGAAGTAGGAAAGTACAAAATACTAAATAAGTGTGCACGTGGATTGGACACTGCATCAACATCCTAGGATGCATGTGCCAAGTGACATGAGTTGAGCTATCTGAATACAAAATACATAATAGAAAATTATGAAACACCAACTAAAGATTTGATTAAAAAATATATATAGAATATAAAAATATGGAAAATAATATTAACTTATTAAAATAAAAGGTGTGAATATACAATGAAAAATATGAATATACAATGGAAAGAACTAAGTATAAAAAAAAAGAAAAAAGTAAAGAATGTAAAAGATACTAAATGGATCATAAGGCAAAAATATGATAATTATCTTTTTGCAGGTTTCCAACATAACCCATCTACCCTGAGCATTTTTCCTCTTTTTTCTTGTATGCACAACGCTTCAATATTTTTTGTGTGTACGTGTGGGTGTGCGTGTGTGGTGGTATATGTTCTTCATGTAGGCCCATTAAGAACATAAAAAGGGGCTCACCTCTTGGTTCTTAGTTTTGTAAGACTCCATGTGAAACTTCCCATTAAATATTTAACCTTAAATCTCCATTATTTCACCTCAATATTTTTTATGTGTCCAAGTCTTATCATGTTTTATTGCATGTAAACTCATTCTTGATATTCAACTGGAGGCTGACAGTCTGCCTCACCTCGCTATGTGCCAATAGGGTTGGTATGCAGTTCTGCAAGTCTTTCAAGGAATAACTTTATGCATTGCGTAAAAATAATGAGCTTCTTTGTATGAAGTCATGAGCTAAGAGAACTGGATGCATGAGTTAAAGAGTGGAATAAATTAAATGCAGTACATGTTCATTGCTACATCAAGACAATCAAGTAGGTCCTGACGGTAAATTGAAATATTATTAAGATTTTTGGTTAAAGAGCTTGAGGTAAAAGCTAGAGCAAGGAGAGGAAGTTCATAGGGCTGAAGTGCACTTAAAGGGTCTCTTTATTGCCTATTTTGTTATATATATATACAAGTCTCTTATTATTTAGGATTGTATGATCAAGTGAGTGAGAAGTAGTGTAAAATGTTTTATGTAATGAACTTAACATAGTGTACTGTTCCTAGAAATAAAAAAAAAAACTTTCATCATCTAAGGGAAAATTATGAAAATGTTCGTACATTTTGCAAAAATTACAAAAATTGCCTTACAGATAAAGTGTGCGACTTAGATAAGTATTATCCTGTTAGAAATACTCCTCTAAGTCCGACACTATGTTTACCAAGACACCCTTCATTTGGACTGCATTTTGGTAATAATAGCAAAGAGTGAAGGGACTTTGATACTTTCACCTATTATAATTTCAATTTAAATTTTGAAATAAAGATGCCACTTCAAGAACACCATCAATAATTTTTTTTTTTTTTTTTTTTTTTTGAAAGATTGAACTTTAAAACTGGTATGGATGAAGTTTAGGGATTAAAGTTCAGTATTTTGACCCACATTTTGTGACATGAGTTGAGCTATCTGAATACAAAATACATAATAGAAAATTATGAAACACCAACTAAAGATTTGATTAAAAAATATATATAGAATATAAAAATATGGAAAATAATATTAACTTATTAAAATAAAAGGTGTGAATATACAATGAAAAATATGAATATACAATGGAAAGAACTAAGTATAAAAAAAAAGAAAAAAGTAAAGAATGTAAAAGATACTAAATGGATCATAAGGCAAAAATATGATAATTATCTTTTGCGTGTTTTTCCAACATAACCCATCTACCCTGAGCATTTTTCCTCTTTTTTCTTGTATGCACAACGCTTCAATATTTTTTGTGTGTACGTGTGGGTGTGCGTGTGTGGTGGTATATGTTCTTCATGTAGGCCCATTAAGAACATAAAAAGGGGCTCACCTCTTGGTTCTTAGTTTTGTAAGACTCCATGTGAAACTTCCCATTAAATATTTAACCTTAAATCTCCATTATTTCACCTCAATATTTTTTATGTGTCCAAGTCTTATCATGTTTTATTGCATGTAAACTCATTCTTGATATTCAACTGGAGGCTGACAGTCTGCCTCACCTCGCTATGTGCCAATAGGGTTGGTATGCAGTTCTGCAAGTCTTTCAAGGAATAACTTTATGCATTGCGTAAAAATAATGAGCTTCTTTGTATGAAGTCATGAGCTAAGAGAACTGGATGCATGAGTTAAAGAGTGGAATAAATTAAATGCAGTACATGTTCATTGCTACATCAAGACAATCAAGTAGGTCCTGACGGTAAATTGAAATATTATTAAGATTTTTGGTTAAAGAGCTTGAGGTAAAAGCTAGAGCAAGGAGAGGAAGTTCATAGGGCTGAAGTGCACTTAAAGGGTCTCTTTATTGCCTATTTTGTTATATATATATACAAGTCTCTTATTATTTAGGATTGTATGATCAAGTGAGTGAGAAGTAGTGTAAAATGTTTTATGTAATGAACTTAACATAGTGTACTGTTCCTAGAAATAAAAAAAAAAACTTTCATCATCTAAGGGAAAATTATGAAAATGTTCGTACATTTTGCAAAAATTACAAAAATTGCCTTACAGATAAAGTGTGCGACTTAGATAAGTATTATCCTGTTAGAAATACTCCTCTAAGTCCGACACTATGTTTACCAAGACACCCTTCATTTGGACTGCATTTTGGTAATAATAGCAAAGAGTGAAGGGACTTTGATACTTTCACCTATTATAATTTCAATTTAAATTTTGAAATAAAGATGCCACTTCAAGAACACCATCAATAATTTTTTTTTTTTTTTTTTTTTTTTGAAAGATTGAACTTTAAAACTGGTATGGATGAAGTTTAGGGATTAAAGTTCAGTATTTTGACCCACATTTTGTTGTATGCATACCCAGAAAATTAATATCAGTTACAAATGTTACTTAGACATGGTAAATAAAAATATTATTATTAGCATTGCAGCCCAACCAAGCCTACAATCTTTCTTACAATTCTAGACTATCCATATAGCACATCCACCTCAAAAAACTCTGATGTGGCATAGCCTATACCATTGGATGTCCAGTTTTTAAGATCGATGGCTAGGAACATTAGAAAAGCACCAAATCTAAGCATGGAAATGGCAACAGATGCGGCCATAGGATGTACTCACAACCCTCGACATGCTTCACGTGGCGTGCCCAAACCCTCAGAGGTGATTTGGATTTGTACTTTTTTATATTCCCAGCTATAGGTTTAGTATACTTTGCCAGAAAGGTTTGCAGAGGAGCTAATAGTATTTTCTCATTCTAAACCCTGTGAATTTACACTTCTGTTTTATTGTTTTGCCAGGATTTCCAAAATTTTAGTTTGATTTCTTGCTTTCAAATTGATTCATTGCTACCAATGATCTCATGTAGGATTGTAGGAGCCGTTCTTTATATAAAGCACGCGACAATATATAGTTAACAGAGCTGCCATTACTAAAATACGAAAGCTACTAGTAGAAGGAGCACATGCTCACCTTTTTCAAAACTCTTCATACTTTAGGACTCTCTTTTTTGAGGCTGCATTTCGAAATTTAGTTGTGAAAGTAAGTGCGCATGGACTTTGATCCTTCATATCTTTTACAAACTCAACCCCTCTGTTGGTGCCAATTTACTCTACTTCCTTTAACAAGCTGGGCAGAAATCTCCTCCATGCTGAAAAGATTGCTTCAGTTAATAATGCATCTGAGTTATTATTTCATGGGATGCTGACATGTTTGATCTACCCTTGTTTTTTCATGTTTGAAGTGCAATAAGGCATAGATTCGACTTCTTGTCCACATGTTTCCATTGAATTGCACAAACAAGTGAAAATGAGAATTTTTTATAGACAAACATAACTTAACTATACTTCTTCAAAATGTCACACTTTTATATAGCAAAGCTCTCATAAAATTGCATCTAATGGCCAAGGCTAGCACTTGGCTTGGCAAAATCTAGCCTCACTAAGAATTGCTAGTGACTTAAATTGTGTTAATCTTGATATTCTGAAACACCGATTTCTATTGGGTTGCACAAACAAGTGAGGATATGAATTGTTTTATAGGTCCATCCTTCAATCACAAAAGAAATTTTTTAGACGTAAACTTCCGTAACCCTGCTTCTTCAAAAACATTTCACTTCTAGGTGGCAAATCTCTCATAAAATTGCATGCAATGGCCAAGGATGGCACTTGGCTTGGAAAAATCTAGCCTCATTACTAGTTGCTACTATCTTGAATTGTATCATTCTAGAAATACTAAGGTGAAAATGGACACTCGTGCCTGGTTGGAGGCCCTCGTGCCTGGTTGAAGGCCCTCGTGCCTGGTTGAGCTACTGGCTTTTGGTTCTTTTTTTGTGCAGGTGAGCAGTGATGAGCGTACTTTTGGCATTTTGGACAAAGATATTAGTTTTGGAGGCACAAAATGAAGATTGTTTATTCAGATGTGACTCCATAAGCTACTACTTCTTGCTAAATGTATTTTCACCCGACAAGGCTTGTCAGCATGAGGGTATAGAGTCTATTGTATTTGGACCCTAACATAGATTAGTGATACCATTATTGTCAGGGTTTTTCCTCGAAAACCCGAAAGGGCGAGGTTTTTTAATCCCGGCCATAATGGTCTCACTAACTTGCTATCAATATGTACTTGTGTTTGGTTATAAGGAGATGCAGCAGCTCAGCATTCTATAACCAAAACTCAAAACAAATACATATTGTGACCTAGATAGTGAGACCATTATGGCCGGGATTAAAAAACCTCGCCCTTTCGGGTTTTCGAGGAAAAACCCTGACAATAATGGGATCACTAACCTATGCTAGAGTCATAATCTCAAAAGAATCTATACCCTCATGCTGACCAGCCTTGTTGGGTGGAGAATACATATAGTAATGAAGTTGCAATAACAAACTCATGTTGGAATTGTCTTCTCTACTGAACTTCATTATGTGCTTGGAATCCAAACCTTCATCCAGAAATACAAACTATAGGGAAAATCGCTCACCAACTATTATCCTGCATACACAAGAAAAATGAACCAAACGCCCCTAGGGCTACATGGCACGAGGGCCACCAACTAGGCACGAGGGCCACCAACCAGGCACGAGGGCCTCCATCCAGGCACGAGGGCCTCAACCAGGCACAAAGGCCTCCAACCAAGCACCAGGGCCTCCATCAGGATGTAGGCCTTCAACTAGTCACTAGTACCTCCAACAAGAAATTAGCTTACCAATAAGGCATATGAGAGCAAGGGTGGGAGGGTGGGGTGCCAAACCCAGAGAAAGAAGGACGAGAGATGCAAAAGCGAAATGCTGATGAAGAATGAAGAAGCTTTAAAACCTAAATAGAAGGCTAGGAGAGAATAGGACAAAAAAATAACTAATCAAGAAAAGCGCCATCGTATTTCTAGAACTTGGTTTACTGTCTATTCGGTGAAACGAAAGTAAACGTCATTTCTAGAAATACTAAGGTGAAAATGGACAAGAATGCTGAAAAAGAGGCAGAGCATGAAACAATAAAGTGAGGCCAAGACCAACAAAAGCTAGCAGACATACATATGAATAAGGTCACATACTTTCCTGCTAAAATACTGAAAGAAAACAAATCCAAATGAATACATAGTAGCAAAAAAGAACGAATGGTAGGGAACAAAGAACAAAAGTTTGCAAGGTATACTTATGGTTGGGAACACTAAGAACAATGGTGAAATCAATCACTTTTGCTTATTTCTTGCCCATCAAGCAACCTTACCATAGTCACAAAAAGCAGCAATTGAACTTAAACATCCAATAACTAGCAACAAGCCCACCACTTACTTAGGATTATAACGGTTTTATCATTGAACTCAAACATTGCATAACCAACAATAAACCCACAACTTAGGATTATAAGGTCTCATCCTGTTAATCCACCAGATCTTCTTGACGAGCAGGAGAAGTAAGGCTACCTATAGGTTGGTTAAAATAAAATCCAGTATTGCCATGGGAATGAGAATACGGCTAGATCTTAGTAAACCACAACGATTCAAAATTGGCCAAGAATAGTTATCTTTGTTTCAGGCGGAAACAGAGCGGCTAAACCTGGCGGCGACCTGACATGGCAAAGAAGGAGCTCTTGCTTGAACTGAAGGCAAAGAAGCAGACCTGGCCGGCGATCCTGGCATGGCATGGCACTCTGGTACAGACTGCAACCTACGTATGAGAGCCGTGAGGTAGCAAACCGCCATGGAAAGAAACAGGTCTGTCAAAAAGAAACAGGGAAAAACACGGCAAAAAAGGGTTTAGATTTACAAAGACTGTAGAAAGCAATAGAGATCATAGATCTTGGGATTTGGTTGTCCTAGCACTGCCGGTGATCAGAAAACTAAAGCGACAACAGAGGGGTAGGCACTGATTATTGAACAACAGCAAAATCACGACAGGAGCAAGCCGTGTAAAACAACTATTCCTGTAAACTACTTCTGAAACCCTGCATCTTCCAAGACAGCCAAAACACACTTTTATTTGTCTAAGTAGACAACTGAGCCACAATAAACAGGACGATTGCACCCAATAACTGAACCAAAACTTCCTTAAACAGAAAAATTGAATCGAAAACTATCCTTTAACAGATTATTTAGTGCAAATTGACAAACATACAGAGTCTCCTGGCAGATTCACCACAGATTAGAGCCAAAAAACATCTAACAAAGATTCTTTTCCACATCCAGAAGGGTTAAATCCCCCATTTCGTATAACTCTGCAACTCTTGGCCCCTCCCTATCTCTGATGCAGATTAGATTTTTCCTTTTAGAAATTAAGGTGTTACCTTTGTCAATGATGCTCTTAGCTGCCGAGTCCAGGGCCTTGTGCAATTGCAAATGGCGCTCTAAATCCGCGAAGGAGTCTTCTAATTGATTCAAGAAATCAAACTGCTTGATATTTTCGTGATACTTCAAAACAGGGGTTCTTGCTCTCTTGCCCTTTCGTTGGATCTCCTCTTGCAAAGATGTGATCTTGGATTCCAATGCCACAACAGCTTCTGCCTTAAAGCCATACAGATCATCCCATTTCGCCTGCAGTCTGCTTTCCATGACGCCATTTAGATTGCCCATCTTGGCTTCCAACATGCCTTCCATGGCTTTAAGCCATGCCGGAACCTCATCCGAAGACTCTGCTGCAGACCTCTTCCTAAGCTTTATCGCCTTTGGAGCCATAGAAAACCAGTGTGGATGCCTAAGAACGTGATGCAACCAGCGTGGATGCCTAAGAACGTGATGCACAGGGTGCCAAACTGTAGAAAGAAGGACGAGAGATGCAAAAGCGAGCTGATGAAGAATGAAGAAGCGAAAAAACTGCTAAATAGAAGGCTAGGAGAGAATAGGACAAAAAATAACTAACTGTTAAAACTGCCATCGTATTTCTAGAACTTGGTTTACTTTCTATTCGGTGAAACGAAAGTAAACGTCATATCTTGAATATTTGTTTCTGGATTTCGAATACTAGACAATATGGTTCTTAAAATAATGGCAACTGCCATGATGGGCTTGTCAAGAGATGCATATATAAAAGCTTAAGAATTGGTATACCCAGTTTAACTGCCAGCTATGTCTAAAGCTTCTTCTTCTGGAATAAGGACACAACGCATGCACCTCATTGTTATTTCGTGTCTTCTTGCCCCATGATTATAGATTTTATGACGGCTTTTTAATTGTGATATTGGATCGACTATCAATTAACTAGGTTTATATAAGTTTAGTATATATGATTTTATAAGTAAAGGTATCCATTTGTATGCATCCTATAATAACATCAATTTTGCCTTATCGAAAAATGAATTTGACAACTTGCATTTCTGATTAAGCTTTCTTCGGAACATCCTTTAAACTCAACCATAATCTAAGTCGATGTAGATCAATGCTGTCAAAGAATATCTAGTTTTCATCTTACTTTTTGGCATTTTGAACCTGGACGTAGATCAATGTTTATAAAGAATGTCTAAGTCTTCATGAATGCAATGGCATAGCAATCCTAGGTTATCGGGTCTTGGCGATTTATTTCAATATTCTTTAATATTAATACTATGATGCGATCTTCATAGAATATGTTTTTCAGATATTTTTCACAAAGGATTTGAGATTTTGTTTCTTTGCACTATAATGCTGCAACTTAGTCCAACTTAGTCCAAGGCATTTTGTGAATGCATATGACCACTTGTATATACTCCCAATTGTACCTTGACCGTTTTCAACTGTACCATTATACCATACATCACAATAATATTAAATGTGACATCTTGCGATATCGTTGGATATGTTACTCTTCCACACTAAGTGGTTGGATATGTATTTATTGTGCACTTGTAATTCGCTCTTCGACCTTGTGAACTTTAAACAACAATGGCCACTTGTGTACCCCCTGCCCAGACCTCCACTTGGATGGAGACATCCCTCAAGCCACAGGCCAAGCCCAGGCCCAGACTCAGTCCCAAGCCCAGGCCCAGGCTAGTCCCCCACGAAAACGGCCCCGACCAGACAGCAAGGGCAAGGAGGAGGCCACTTCCATGAGGAGAGAGGCATGGGTGAGGCCCAGTCAACAAGATCGACCCGAGAGGAGGTTTATTGTTGTTCGGCACCTCATGCTCTCAGAAGACAACTGGCAGCAGAGAAGCAACAGATTGCAGAGATGGAGACCCACACATAACAACTGGAAGACGGCATCCATTTGGCACACTTTGAAAGACAATAAGTTAATGAAGGTGGTCCAAACTTTCTAAGAACTATTGTCATTGAATTGGATAGTTGCAAGCATGCATGTACAAACCTTGAAATGCCATTTCATGAACAATGTTGGCTGCCTCACTCGCAGACACGTTGCATTCAAACCCCATAAATATAGTCAATAACGTTTGTCCTGGTAAAGTTATCCAGGCATCACAGAATTCACTTTCAGACAAAAAAAGTGAGCCCATTTCCATGTTGTTCATTTACTGAAACTTCTTATCAACTGGACATTCTTTTTAATACCCTCTTTCAAATTTTGTACTCACGTATGAGGACCTTAGTGTAAGCTTGTTAGTCTGGTAGATCTCGATTTCGTATGGTTCAATATGATATATGCAATAAGACCAGAGTATTGAAGTGAAGAGAATATCTTCTACCATCTTTGTGAGAAAGCTGAATATAATTTCATGCTTCAGCATCATTGTTCTGATCCAGAAATCTACAACCGTAAATAAGAAATTAGGGTTGACTAGAAAAATGTCTCTCCATATGGGATGAGATTTTACAAGATAGAATCCGTGAGTTATCCATATATTGGAAGTTGAGACTTCAGTGTATGAACAACTAAGATTTGTCTACTTAAAGAAACCAAACCATGGTTCTCAAAATACTGTTTTTACTTTCAACATTCTGAAAATTACTTCCTGGCATAGACCTAGTTTTGAAAGATAACTACAAGCTTCTTACTCATCAGCAAGGGCCAATTCAAGTGCATAATCATCTCTTTCTATGGGGCCTCTAGCAAAGTATCTACCAAATTGAAGCCAATAAACCTCATCTTCATCTTGGGTTTCAACTTCAAGATCTGATAGTGGATATCCAACACAAAGAAGTCCATAACCTTGGGCCTTCAATTCTGGTGATATACCAAGTGCTTCAGGCTGATAGAGCTTTCCAGATTTTACTCGTACGGCACATGCTGTGCAACAGCCATGTCTGCAAGAAAAGGGCAGCTGCACATTTTGACCTTCACCACATTCAAGAATATATTGATCCTCTGGCACCTGAAATGTGTGAACAACACCACGTTGTCTATCATGAACTGTGACTGAGTGAACTGATTTCTTAGTATCTTGACAAGCTTCCCCATTCGTAATTACTTCATCATTATTTGTGGCCCTTCGTAGAAAAGTATGATTGCCATACCGATTTTCTCCCTGCATATTTTGACTTAAACATGTAGTGAGGAAAGTGGCTTTAACAGTACCCATAATTTATGCGTCTTTAAATATGATGGAAAACTGCCTTTTAACCTGCAACAATTTTAACATGACATTTGATCAACAACTCAACATCAAATACAAAAGTTATAATCAACACTCATTCCCTTAAAGTACAGAAGGCATCATACAAAACAAGGCCTTATACAGGCCCAAATATTCAAGTAGAGTAAAACACTGGGGGCCTATAAATGGCGATCAAAATGGCATTGAAAACTAAGAACAATACTGACAATACCTAGAAGCGTGCAGCTGCCTTTCAAGAAACATTTGCACATTTTGATCACTATATCGCCTATAGAGCTGCTGTTGCAAATATGCTGATTCAAGTTAAGCACAATAGCATTGTGCACATTAAGTTCCAATACCAATCAATGCAAAAAAAAGAAAAAAAAAGCACTAATCAGCTTAGGCTGATCTCAGCATTAAATATATCTGTTGCAAGGCCCTCATTATCTATAACATGTGGCTTCAATAGCACACAATGAGTACTATCTGCTTCTCATACTCAATATGTCTACCTCATACTGGTTTCATACACGCAAGCCAGATAATAACTTTGTCTGTAACTTTTGCCATGCTACATTGACTACAATTGTTTTGCAGAAAAGTTTATCTTCCAAAACATTGTTCATATTTGCAAGAGCTGTATATACATTTAATAAGCTAAATTACCATAACAAAGGCTGCTAATAGAAAAGCAAATGTTGTATGCAAGCATTCTTGTAAAACAAAATGTTGGCTTAACATACAAGAACGGACCCTTATCTTGATATTTTTCAATGCGAGTTGAAACATTCAAAGCAGCATTGCAGGGCTGAAAGGCAGAATGGCCCAAAGACAGTAACTAAACATAGATAGATATGGATTGGGAATGAGGAATGAACCTTACCTCGAGTAAGCGCGCGACAATATCTGTGTGAACAGAATGGGATTATCCTGATGAGCTTACAAGCCAATTGGAGTCGGACTGCAAATTAAAAGGAAATTTATGGATCCCACCATTTTCTTTAGAATACCAAATAAATATAAATGTACCATTAGGTGTCAAACTTTACTCGTACAGACATTGAGATTAGAATTACGGGGTAATCTAACATTTGCCGAATGTAGGATTGTGCAATTCAGCCCTAAAGCCAATCAGATATGGCCACATGTCCATATTTTTTTTCCCATGTGAATCAACGTCTACCTTTACGTTCAGTTTATACTTTACATTCCACTTTACATTTTCTTTTTTGGTTTGTCGAAGGGCAAATTGTTACCTGCATCGCTCTATCATAGTTTTTCTCAATTAGGCTCTAATCATAACTGATCTACTAACAATTGTCAGACCTAGATAGTATGCCGGCAGAGTTGCTCAAGTGGGCAGGACCATTCCTACTGCCGGTACTAACTGCCTTGTTCAACAGGGCACTACAGAAAGGTTTCCCCTCGTAGTGGACCACTAGCAGAGTTGTTTCCACTACAAGACAAGTGACCCACACTGCCCAACCAATTATCGAACAATCATGGTTAGTTCGATGTTTGCAAAAAGGCTATCCGGGTTTCTTCAGCAGCAGTTGACGACCTAGGCAAAGGCAGCAGAGGTGCGGGCCCTCACACAGAGGGGGATTCTGGCCACAACACTCAACCATTGATCACGTCTTTACGGTGGACTTTGATTCGGAAAAAAGCTATATGCAAGATTGCGATGGTTGGGGGTCCCTGCAAGTTTACAGAATGCAGTGTACAGGCTATACGAGACATGCTCAGGCCAGTTGCAGCTGACAGGCCAACCATTTGATAGCAGTATCGAGGTCCGCCAGGGATGCCCACTCTCTCCTACGCACTGTTCAAGCTTTACATTGGTCAGTTGGAGACCTGGCTTGCAGACAATGGGGGCGACAGAACTCAGCTCCTGCACCAGATCACCAGGCAACTGATATATGCTAATGATGTGGACCTCCTAGCTTACACTCCGGCAGACATATAGCGCCATCTCGATGCCCTGGACACATTTTGCCAGGCAACTGACATGCGCGTCAACCTGCCTGGCCAAAACTAAGGTATATCATCCTCACGTCATACAAAGGCCCCCTCCTTTAGTTAGCGGGGGGAAATGTGGAGGTGGCACCCACCTAAAATATTTGAGAGTGGAGTTTTCTTCAACTATCCACTGGAGAACTTCTATCTAGCTACGGGCAGTAGCGAGTTGGGTTTGGGTGCATATTCACACGAGGGGTGACTCCGGGCAACGAGAGCTGTTGGATAGGTATATTCACCCCTTATTCCTTAATCTACACCGTACGTAAAGTTCCTCGTTTGTGGGGTATGCAAGTACAAAATTTGCTATACTGTATAACAAGATTCGCATAATACTATAAGATTTCAAGCGGAATACTATATGGTGTTGATTTTGTACGTGCAAAATACAATTATGAGGGCTCTCGCTGCCCTACGTCACCCCTCGTGTGAATATGCACCCAAACCAAAGGGGGTTTTAGGGGGATTTTAATCTAAAAGTGTTGGATGTAATGGTTTATGTGAATTAATGTTAATGATAGTTATGTGGGTTGTTTTAAAAAAAAAAAAAAATTGGGCCCTTCGGGCCCTAACAAAAACAAATTAATTACTAAGAAGCTTGGATATTGTAGTTGAACACATGTAGTGAATGTAGGGTATAACGAATGTAATGTGGAATGTGGGATTAATCATTTATTAACATTGGAAAATACTTAGTTCATAAACCAGTCCACAAGTTTATGCTCTTCCCATAAGAGGTCCACGTGCTACTTTTGGCCAGAAGATGCAAAGCATGTGGAGATGTGTTGGTGTATGTATTGCAACGATTTATATGGTAGTTGCCAACAAGGAATGTATGAGTCCATGCATGCCCCTTCAAAAGTAAACTATAACAAGAGTTAAAGATAATAATTCTAAATAAGTGAAAAGATGATTCTTACAAGGAAGAAATGCCCAAATGAGATTTAACCAAATGCTTCACCATCTGTTTACTATGATTGAGATCTCACCAAATGCTTCACCATCTCGTTACTAATAAATACAACTAATGTTTCGACCATATTGAACAGATACTGCTAAGTTGAGAGAGCTGTCTTCTTATAAATGATTTGTTTTACAATAAAAGCAAATAACATAACACTTTTTTGTTGGAGAAGATATACTGCTCAGTATCATTGCAAAGCATACGAGATGATGTTACTTTATGAAACTCTCTGATCCATATCCTGTTTGTAATATGGACTGTGGCAATGTGGAATATTGCCTAATCTGAGAAAAAAAGCAAGAAACTGTGGAAGTTGTTACAGATGATTATTCTTATTTGCAGAACTCACAATAAAATCAGGTATCCATCCATATCCTATGGCAATATTAGCTAATCTAAGGAACGAGCAACAGAATCTGCTTGTTTACATATTTAATGTAGGAAGAGCTAAAAGAAATATAATGCACCTGGTTATGATTCATGGCCAAATTTGCTTGCTTTAAAAGACCCCTAGATCATGTTAACAGATACAAAAACCAAGCACTTATTTTAAGCAAGCAAACACAAGAACAATATATTTACCAGAATATGGCCATCGGTTTCTACTTTTACAGCCGTCTGCATACAAAACCCTGTTTTACTGCTTTACTGACCTTTGCTCACTGCTGCGGAACCTCTAGCTGGATCCAGATGTAGACAAAATGGCACTGTTCTGGATCACACAAGAGCGGTGCAAAATGGAAATCAAACACGAAGTTGACTATAACGTGAGGTAACGCTGCTGGCAAATCCCGGACTCCATACTGCATCTGAGTATGATTCATGGCTAAATTTGCTTGCTTTAAAAGACCCCTGGATCCTGTTAACAGGTACAAAAACCAAGCACTTATTTTAAGCAAGCAAACATAAGAAGAATAGATTTACCAGAATATGGCCATCGGTTTCTACTTCTCTTCTCCCGTGATACAAAACCCCGCTTCAACTATATATTCAATTGCTTTATCGACCTTTGCTCGCCGCTGCCGAACCTCTAGCCGATCCGATGTAGACAAAATGGCATTGTTCGATCACACAAGAGCAAAGGTAAAATGCAAATCGAACACCAAGTTGACTATAACCTGAGATAACGCTGCTGGCAAATCCGGACTCCATGCTGCACTCCAAATCCGATACAAGTACCTCAATCATCCAATGCCATATCCATCTTTGTCTGATGCAAGATCCTCACTCAGCCGCTGCCAAATCCGGACTTCAAATCCGGTCACGAGTCTTCGCCATTATAGCATGAAAAAAATCCAATCGATTTATCGGTTTGTCAGATCCGAGTCCGCTTACAAGAAGCAGAAACCCTAAAATATTTTTACACTTGGGCTTGCATATCTAGCATAAACCAGAAGATCATGAGCAGGTGAATCGGCCAGCAAGCAGAATCGGCAGCAATTTGTGAAGATCTTGAAACCCTAGCAAAAGGGTTCGATGTTTGCATGCCTTTTCGGCCCCTTAAAAAAAATAATTAATACCAAAATTAGACTATGTTCCACCCTATGCAAACGAGATGAATTTAATTACAACCGTACGATTCTGCCTCTTATAAAAAATCAATGGCCAAGAAACGATGCACTCTAGAAATACTATTTAGTACACATAGATGAATACAGCCACCAAATCATAGGAAAACCTTAGCAAAAAATGTATAAAAACGCAAAAAAAACCCCCTGTCATTATGCTACATATACAATGCAGAATAACAGTCAAAGCGTGGAGTTGTATGATTAAGCTCATCAATCGCACCTACTTAGGGCCTTAGTGGAGCCTGTCCTTTTGTACGAGGTTGAAATCTGGGATCTCGTGGTGTCTCTCACCACTTGGGGATGAAATCTATAGTCACATATCAAATCATGTTGCATGAGACAGGATTCTTGCCCTTCAGAGGGAAAATCTTGATTGCCAAATCGTCTACTTTCAGAAGACAGTCACTATAGATGATGCTTGTCTCTCTAACGTGGCTTACACCGTGGTAATGGGGCTGCAGCACCTCAAAGGCCTCTTGGTAGGAAAAGCGAGCTCAGTGGCTTGCCAGATAGAATGTGTAGGAGCACAGGTGCACATAGGTGCAAATAGAGGCAGATCGCTATAGCTTGAGGCAATGTCTTGATGCTTGCTTCCTCAGCAAGATATGGGATGCCAGTGCCCTTGAACAGATCAAGACAACACATTCCCAGTGCCACATAAATCCCACATTAGAACGGGGCCTGCAACGCTGCCTGTTTACCCATCTTCCTATGAAAAGGTGCAGACTCGTTGCCTCGATTCGCACAGGTGCACATCGTCTCCAAATTGAGACATGCAAATGGAATAAGGAGCTACACCAGGACAGGCTTTGTCTATGCTGCCAAATGAGAATCATTGAGGATGAATGTCATATCCTCCAGAGATGTCTAGCATATGATCAGATCCCAGCATGCTATACTAAGTTGGTCAGGTCTAGCCAACCGCTATATGTGATACTGAGTATAGCTTCAGTACGGATGCTGAGATCATACCTTCAAGAGGCCATGGATGTGCGGGATCAGCTATGTCCTCGGACACTCACCTGACTTATATGTTTTATGATATGTATATTTGTATAGTTTTACACCACCTTTATGACTGTCACGGTTTTTCCCTCGAAAACTCTTCGGGGCGGGGCTTTTTACTCAGACAGTAATAAGTCTGTTGCCTCTTTCATTGGACCCCATAGGCCGATTTGTCTCTATGGATGATAAAAACCATTCTATTCTATTCTAATATTTTTAGTACAGTTTAACTAACAAGAATTCATATATGAAAAATATATATCTGCCATGGAAAAATGCCAATGCCAATGTCAGAGCTTCACACATTTAGATTCAAGTTGTGCATACATGTCTCAAAAACATTTTAAGGATGTTACATCTTCACAATGAATAAGAAACATAAATCAAAGTAGGTAGGTATGTAGGGAGGCAGGCAGGCTGGCAAGCACGTAGGTAGGTAGGTAAGTACGTAGGTAAGCTTTTTAACATCCACGGAGACCAAATTGGCCATGAGAGGTGGTGTATTGCCCCTCTTGTTGTGGCAATATAGCCAAGTGAAACTTGCTCAAGCTAACCCAGCCGCCCCCCTTCCCTTTTTTTTAACTAAGGTTATAGGCAAAAGTTGTTTTCTTATGTTGTCCAGGTAACCCAAGGTCTACAATATTTCTATACTGGCATAGGCATATATACTTTTTATTACAAGAAATTTATCGCGGCGGCCAAGGCCGCCGCGAACATTTCTCTCTCCCACCTAGAACCCTGTTTGATCATAAAACATGCGGGATTGTGCCCGTAGAATAGATGAGGTGAGGTTTTTTTTTTTTAGATGAGGCGAGGTTTTTTTTTTTTTTTTTTTTTTAATCTGTATGGCAATGGACCTTTTGTGCTCTTATGATAACACGACTCTATTTATTGAGCAATCTAGACACGGGTAATCTGAGTAAGCTAAGGGTGAGCCATCTAGGACACCTTTCCAATGTTGGTAGGGGATCTTTGCAATTCCCGCCAAACCAGAACGGGGGACCAGATTGATTACCCGTACAATATAACAATCGGGGACAACTTTTGAGTGCATGGCTATTCTGTTGCAGTTTGTTGAGCCCGGATTCGCTGTTGAATTTTCTTGGCTGCTGTAGAAATTTCATACACTGAGGCATAACTAAGGAGACGGTTTATTAGTAGGAGTTTCATACCTGCTGATATGCTCACGATTAGGTCCATTAACAATAGTGCAATCATGTTCTTGATTCCCATTATATTGGTAGAAGTAACATGGCGACGCAAAAATGCACCACAGTAAGAAAGCTAGACCCGATTGTTAAATTGCAGTAGTTAGGAAAATGGATTTGTCTCCCCGATCCATTTGTGGCTTGTAATTGTGGCTGTGTGGCCAGTTTTGCCACGTGGTGACCATAGATTGGTAGATTTACGTGGAGGACGTGTTAACGCCCCCCGTTAGCAGCCACAGCTTAGGCGGGACCTTTCGACTTCTCACACTCTGCTGCTGCTATGGCCGCTGCTCAATTTCATACTAAGGGAACAGCCCATATCAGTTTTACCGCCCTGCGCCCCATCAATCTGGCTCAGGTTTTTTTCTTTTCGTCTTTCATCTATTTCAACTCATTCTCAAAAAAATTTCTCGGTTATGGCTGGCCACATCTTCATCTCTCCAAAATAAAATCATTCAAGTCCTGGCTTGTGGTCCTGTACCTCAACATATTGCCATTATCATGGATGGGAATAGTTCGCTGTTAAGTCTCATATGGATCGGATCGAAGGTCATGCTGCCGGGTATGAGAGCCTTATTGGAACTTTGGAGATGTGTACGCAACTAGGTGTCAGGTATATGACTGTTTATGCCTTCAGTATTGACAATTTTAATCGATCCAAGGAAGAAGTGTCCCATTTGATGGATCTGATGCAGGAGAAGCTTGATTTGATTTTGAGTAATAGTGTTATATGATTATGGTGTTCAAAATTAAATTTCTCATGAAGGAGCTAGACTTGTCCCTGTTGCTCAGGAATTGCCGTTTTTTGGTGCACAAGAGGATGGAACTATGTTTCCCCCTTTTTATTTTCCTCCAGCTTGGGAAGAAGGAGCCAAAAAATCGTGTTCTACAGAGTACTTGGTGCCAGAGGGGGGCTCTGCAGATCAATTCATGGAGTTTGGGCCTGAAATGTTTGATTTGGATGTCTGGAATGGTGGGGCGAAGAGGGAAGTTGAACGGGCAATGAACTTTTTGATGTTTGGAAGAAAAATGGCGAGTTGGGTGCTAAGAAATATGTGCAGGATGTAGAATCAGGGAGAAATCTAATGCGGAGAATGCTATTGAAGGGCAGATTGGGGAAAAAAATTCAATCCGGGGAGCCAGATTCAAGGGCAGAAGATGAATGCACAAAGTCCTTGTCGACGATGAAGACCATTACCGGAGCTTTGCTGTTAGATTTTACCGCCCTAGTTACAAAATACTCCCAAATCTCCCATGATTTTCATGCAAACCCACAGACCGGCTCTGAGGTTCTTGTTCTCGCAGTCTGCAAAGGGATACATAAAAAAGTAAAAAGAAGGGGATAAACGAAAGAACCAGCTGTTTCAAGTCGGATTTGCGGTCGTTCGAGGCTCGAGGCAAGATCGAGGCAGACGGCCAGAACACCGAAGTGCAGCAAGATTATCTGGCGCCGAGATGCCGCCTCATTATATTTTTCATTTTCCTCTTGCTGAAAAAAGTCCGGAAAAAACATGCGTTAGACTTTAGAATGCACAATTTTTTGCCACGTGGGCGTCCCTATCGGACATAATAGATTATATATGTGTAGATAAATGATAAACAATGCCTTATGCTTTCTTAATAGACATATAAATGACAATCACAATGGATTCAATTATAAAATTTTAACTAACACGCATTCATTTTTTCGACATCATTTCATTTGATCTTTTCCTTTGGTCCTCTAGATTTATGAAGGCATTGTACATGTATCATGCCCTTCAAACTGTAATTATGCCATATGGCATGAGCTAAATTTAAAACAACATAGAACATAAACACTTCAAGTTTGACAAAGTCATGCTACTATAATGCATTGGTGTAGAATTGGCTTCAAGTCTTATAATAAATAAAAAACTCCCATGATATAGCATGAAGCTTTTATACAATGTCCTCTTAGATTGTCAATTGACCATTCTTACCTTAACTCCGGGGTGTACATGTGGATAGCATTTTTCTCTCGAGAAGACACAAAATTCTCCTCCTCTTCTTCTGAAGTGAACAACAAACATAAGTTGAAAGATCCAACAACAACGTGGTGCTAAGATATAGATAGCTTTTCGGCAAATCTAAAACCCTACAAGTATCGATCAACTAAAGAGCTACAAGTATCTTTGTTTGGATGTTACAGAGAATAACCTTAGCAGTATGAAAATTAGGAGTTTGATTAGTTGTTTCTCTGTAACTACTGTCGTTGCCTCTTGAGCTTTTGTTCCTACAATAGAATACCTAATGAGTTATAATATATAATGAAGCTACAACATAATATATAATGAGTTACTTTTACTCATACACACAGCTTTTCAAACTATAAATATCTGCTTTCTACTAACACAAGTAAGTGCCATAAAACATCATGTAAGGCACTGTCAAAGTTGCTATGTTGGTTCCTATGAGGACTTCCATAATGAGGTAGTAGCATTATGCATTACCACAGCTTCAAGGTCTCATATCACTGTTAAGTGTCTTCTTGACGTGCGGCTGGTAGATTTCAACATTATATTAAGATATACATTTAACAGAAGGCATAATATTCTTTTGAAAATATCAAATGAGTTCATGCACTCTACTAACATGGCAATCACAATTTGATTCTTCTTAGATTTGCAATAGCCAATGGCATTCACAATATTTGGGTGCCTCAATGGTACAAGCATATCCATCTATTTACCGAGGGGTTGCAAATGCCTCATGGCAAGAATGAGATGTTCCACTTGAAGGGTGGATCACAACTAGTCTTTTCCAACAAACCACTGAAAGACTGCCGCTTGATTTTCTTAAGGTAGTAATGTAACTCCACTCGATCATTAGAATCATTCCTTCTATGGATTTGTACTAAACCAACCTTTCAACTTAATAAATTTCTTTCTATCAGTCAATAATAACAAAGGATATATTTGTCCATGAGTGTGCAGGAGAACTCAAGAGCTATTACATTGCGGTGTGCTTATCTGTACACATGGCAAGGAGCCCCTTGGAGAAGCGTGGGTTCTTTCTTTAAATGAGATTTCTTTGAAGACAAAGTTTATCAGTCGTTTAGCCAGAAATCCGTTCCCATTCCATATCATAAAGGTAAGGCTCTGGCTTATGTGTTGATCCCACCACTGACATATGACCATTGAATATTCTAAAAATAGATAGTATTTTGAATATGCAAACTGACTTGACTGAATATTATAGCTAGTATACTACCATAAAATTTATTCTAATTGAAAACATCCTTTTCTTTGAAACTACACTTTTGCTTGAAATTACCCTGGTATCTTTTGCAATCCTATGATTTTTTCGATAATTCTCCTTCCATTTAATCCACTTCTATTTGAAAATACTCTAATAATCATAGATAATCAGTTGTTATATGGTGATTCCCTTTTTGAACTGGTTTCCCTTTCTTGAAAATACTCCAATCCATTTGCAAATTCCCTTTCTAGTCAATCTTTCTTTTTTGAAAATACCAAGACGTGCATTTGCAATCCCCTATTCTACTAATTTCCCCTATTGGGATATACCCATTTTGTTTTAGAATTTTTTGTTTCTACTAATCTTCTCCATAGCTACTAATTCCCCATTTAGGATATACTCTTCTTATTCAAGAATCCCCTGTTTCTAGTAATCTTTCCATGTAGGATATAGCATTTTGTTCAAAAATTCTCCATTGCCAAGAAAACTATCCATTGCTCTCGAGTTCCTTTGTTTCTCAATGGGGGATCTTCTGGGGGATTTGAGCACTTTTTTGTTGCCGATGTGTACAAATGTTATTCATCATATCCATCAATATGTCAATTTGACACTAATGGACAAAATTATAATAATGGAAGCAATGAATGGTCAAGGAAAGAGCAATAGGATGGGCAAAGAAAGAGCAACAGATGGGTGCGTGTGCACCTTGAGCTGCGCAGCATGTGGGTCTTGTGTTGATAGTATGCAACCTCCCCTAACACACTATATTACATAATGGAAGCGATCATTTGGTAGCAGGTTGAGGAGGCAAAATTTTCTTTCCAGTGAGATATCTTACTCTCTTAATTGCCAGGGGACCACATGAAGGAATGAATGGATAATTATATTATTATCTGATTACCTTGACCCAGCCTAGATGAGATCCAATTTTTTGAAATATAGCAATGCACAAAACATCTATCCGTTATGACTTGTTATATCATAGACCAAGCATAGATATAAAGGCATTTGTGGCATCTCAAAGGCCTTGCAGTATAGAAGTCTATTGAATTGGTAGGCATTTCATTCAATAGCTTATGCCTTAGCTTAACATAAAGTTTTTGTTTTACTTGAAGAACATGGATATATATCTGACAAGTATGTGATAAAGTACTTGATAACCCTCGGCCGCATAGGAATCCTGTGTATTGGGCCTGTAGCACCATCAATGCTGACCTTGTCAAGTGAGGGCACATCCTCCCATAAACTTTCCATACTTCTAGGGTTCCATATTTTCTTGTAACATCATGAACTTATCCATGTAATGGTACTCGCTTGACCACCACTTGTTGAAGTCCATAGCCTATCGAGAAACCAAAATCAAAATAATGTTGGCAAAATTTGGTGACTTTCGTAGGCCAACTTTGCACTCATATTCTAGCTCATATATGGAATACAGGATTTTTTTTGTTGAAATTAATATTTGCTGCCCACAGTGAGACGGAAATTGTCTGATTGCCAGACATGCAGAAGATCAGAAAACTAAAAGTATCCAGATCAGTTATATCCAAGCATGTCTTGTACCATTGTTCAAGATGTGATTGAATATATTTCGACATTGCCAATGTACAAGACATGACTTAATCATCGGTGGGGTCTTCAATCATGTTCATGGCAAATAAGAAGACATCCAGACCCTAGTTCCAGACCATCGAATCCCCTGTGACCCAAGGTTACCAAATAAGATGGGGAGTTGTCATCCATCTTAAATAGCATGACCTTGAATCCAAGTTTGCGCTTAAGAAGTGCCATGGCACGTTCAAGAAAGGGTTTGGTTTTGATGTTGCGCTTAAGCTTGGTGGTGACATAGGGCTGGCATAGTCGGCTTAGTTCCTTCATGTCATTATCATCAAGCTTGGCCTTCACCTTAAAATATTCAAAACCTTGGCTCTCATTGCAGGCAACGTTGCAGAATTGTGTGATACCTTCTTCTAATGCACGTCTTCTCTTCAGGCCCATTGCGTAATCATTTGCATCATGCATTTTTGAGCTCTTTGTCTTCCTTAAGCAAAATTGTCCCATCCAGTATTTTGCTCTATAGATTGAGGGTTTTGTTATCCGTTAAGCCCTGTATCCTCTTCATAAATTGCTTGTCAAATAATTTTGGGTCAGGCATTGTCGGCAACTCTTCATTGTTGTCCTTAAGCCTACCCGTCATCCACAAGGCCCAGACCTCCATCCATTTTTTCCAGATAGCTTCGTTGCAGAGGATGAGATCATACTGGTCGGCAGGGTTGCCCTTAAGGGGCTATTTATAGCCAAATGGCTATATTTTGAATATTTTCGAAAATGAGATACTAAAGCTGAATAGGTTACTATTGAAAATAAATTATATTCTTTCGCCAAAGTTTTACCATTTCGTCCACCCGCCTTTCTTAAATTAGCCATACATTCTTAAGCTCAGATCTAGAGTTTCGCCTCCAGTTCCATGGATCTAAGTATTTAGGATCATAGATTATCCCCTTACCAACATTGTAGATAAAGTAATTGTTTGCTAGCTCTAGTGGACCATAGTAGAATACTCAAAAAATCAACTACTACTCAAATTTTGCTAAACATAATAGGTTTTTTTAATCCTGTAAGTTGTATGTGAATTGACATCTAATTTATTTATTTCAATTACCACATTAACGTTGGCAAGATTCGCCAGAGTTTCTATGAAATAGTTCCAAGTCGCAAAAAGTAATCGCCTACAAAATTAATATAGAAAGCTTATGATTCGCCTCACCTTCTAAATCACGCCTATGCAGATATGGCCTTAAGGGCAACCCTGCTGGTCGGATATGGATTCCTTGGGTTTTCTAGATGACTCCTTTTTCTTTTCGTCCTCATCATCTGCATCATCATCCTCATGGCCCTCTAAAAGGACATATCTGCACAGCTTCTTGAAATTCTTCCACTATTTCCTTTAGGGCGCTGAGGACAAGCCATTGCTTTTCATTGTTGCCAAGCATGTATGATTTGATCAAGATAGGTGCTGCAATCAAGAAAATAAGTCATCTCAGTCATCCCATAGAGCAAATAGATCGACAAAATGGGTCTGAACCATACCTTTGAAGTATGAAAATCAATATCATTTAACACAGTCGCACAAGAATCCTATTTTGTGTGACCGCGTAAAATAGTGCTGATTTTCATAGTGCAGAAATGCGTTAGCTAGAGGATCAGGAGGCAAATACAGACGACCTGAGTCGAGAAAGCCCTCCATGGATGCAAGTTCAGATGACCTGGGTGCTTTGACGGCCTGGGGGCTTTCTCGACTTGTGAGTCGAGAAAGTCTCCCAGGGAGGCAAATACAGGCGATCTGAAAGCTTTTCTGACTCGCGAGTCAAGAAAGCCCTGGGAAGTACAGAAGAAGTTATCTTATGTAGTTGGCACTTCTTTGTTTGCAATACTTGCGCTGCCCTATCAGATCACCTTCTCTATCAGATCATCAGACAGTTAATATATGCTGATGATGTGGACCTCCTAGCTTACACACCAGTAGACATGCAACGACATCTCGATGCCCTGGACACGATACGCGGGCGACCGATATGCGCCGTCAACCCAACCAAGACTAAGGTGGTTTTCATATCATCTTCCGCGTCGGTAGAGGGTCCCCTCCTTCGATTACCAAGGCGAATGTGGAAGTCGCATCCACATACAAGTATTTGGGAGTGGAGTTTCCTTCTACAATGCACCGGGACACATCCATACGACTCACGAAAGTGACGGGCTTTGGAAGGCACTATATGCAATGCAAAACAATAGTCATAGAGCGGAGTTGTATGATTGGGCCCATCACCACACACTTCAAGATCTTAGTAGAGCCCTCGCCCCTTTTATACCGGGGGTGGAAGTATGGGGCCCAAGATGGTATCACTTGCTACTTGGAATGACTTGGAGCAGTCCAAAAGCCTTCTTAGTAATGCGAGCACTAGGGGTGAAGTCCACAATCCCATATCAAATTCTACTTTGCAGGAGACAGGATTCTTGCCTCTTCGTGGGGGCGGCCCTTGATCGCCACATTGTCTATTTTCGGAAGGTGGTCAATATGGGACGATGCTCGTCTCCCTAAACTAGCTTATATCATGGCAATGGGGCGCAGCACGGCCTCAAGGCTGTTGGAGGGAAAAAGAGAGCTCAATGGTTGGCTAGATGGAATATGCAGAGCACGTGTGCATACATGTGCAAACAGAGGCGATCGCCATAGCTTGAGGCAATATCTTGGCGCTTGCTTCCTCGGCAAAGCTTTGGGATGCCAATGCCCTTGAACATGTCAAGACAAAGACACTACCAAATACCACATAAATCCCACATTGAACGAGGCCCGCAATGCTACCCGCGCACCCACTTGCCCATGAAAAGGCGCAGACTCATTGCCTCCATTCGCGAGGGGGCACATCATCTTCGAATTGAGGCGAGGCGGATGGATTGGTGAGCCACGCCAGGCCGAGGCTCTGTCAATCTTTGCCAAATGGGAGTCATTGAGGATGAATCGCATACCCTTCAAAGTTGCCCAAAGATATGATCAAATTCGGACGCTATCTTTGAGTTGTTGGTCGCCCGGCCACCGTTACATGTGACATTGAACACAAAGATCCGTGCGGGTCTTTGGGATCATACCTTCGAGGTTATGGACATGCGAGATCAGCTATGTCCTCGGGCACACACTTGACATGTATATATACATTGATGTATACTTGTACAGTTTGACAGCATTCTTATTACTGCCACGGTTTTTCCCTCGGAAACCCTTCGGGGCGGGGGTTTTTTAACCCGGACAGTAATAAGTTTGTTGCGCTCCTTATGAGTCCCATAGGCTGATTGGCATCAGTGGACGATAAAAAATCATTCTCATTCTCATTCTCTTCAAATATACTTCATTTCTAGATAGCAAACCTCTCATAAAATTGCATATGATGGCCAAGGATGGCACTTGGCTTGGCAAAATCTAGCCTCATTAAGAGTCGCTACTGATTTGAATTGTATCAATCTTGAAGGTTTGCTTCTGGATTCTGAATACCAGGCATCATGGTTCTTAAAATTAATGGCAATTGCTTTGATGATCTTGTCAAGAGATGCATATATAAAAGCTTAAGAACTGACATACCCAGCTTAATTGCCAGCTATATTTAAGGTTTTTTCTTCTGCCATTTCTTCTTGATAAGGGCATAATGCATACAGCCCATTGTTATTTCGTGTCCCCCTATCCCATTATTATAGATTTTATGCTGGCTTTTTAATTCTGAAAATGGGATGGACTATCAATTAACAAGCTTTATATAAGTTTAATGTATATGATTTCATAAGTGAAGGTATCCATTAGTATGCCCCCTATAATAGCATCAATTTTGCCTTATCTAAGAATGAATTTGGCAACTTGTATTTTTGGCTCAGCTTTCTTCGGAACATCCTTTAAACTCAAACATAATCTTCTCTTAACCATCTAAGCCTTTTTGCAGTTTTTTAAGTCGATGTAGATCAATGCTGGCAAAGAATATCATGGTTTCATCCTATTTTTTGGCATTTTGAACATGGATGTCGATCAATGTTTATAGAGAATGTGCAAGTCTTCACGAATGCAATGGCATAGCAATCTTA
The DNA here is from genome assembly GCA_021234155.1 of Isoetes taiwanensis. Classification (NCBI taxonomy): domain Eukaryota; kingdom Viridiplantae; phylum Streptophyta; class Lycopodiopsida; order Isoetales; family Isoetaceae; genus Isoetes; species Isoetes taiwanensis. The sequence continues at coordinate 2,556,567 of JAJEKV010000113.1, forward strand.
GATTATAGGGCCTTGGCAATTTATTTCAATATTTTTCATTCATAGAATATGTTTTTTTGTAGATATTTTCCACAAGTGAAAGATTTGTGATATTTTGTTTCTTTGGACTACGATGTATAATGCTGCAACTCAGTCCAGATCATTTTGTGAATGCATATGACCACTTGTATATACTCCCAACTGTATTTTGACTATTTTCAACCGTACCATTACACCATACATCACAATAATGTTAAATGTGCACTCTCGCTATAGTGTTGGATAGGTTACTCTTCCAAACTAAGTGGCTGGATATGTATCTATCACTGGAATAGTCATGAACCAAACAATTATCTCCATTAAAGGTGGCACTAGAGTGTAAAAAAATTTATTTCTAAAGTGCAAAGGATGCAAGGAGGAAACATTGAAACAAAATCACTATTCTTAATGTCATTACAAATGACATTTTTGTTAAAATATCATTATTAATCAAAAGATTTGCATATTTGCATAATTAGGCCAATCATGTGAGAGAAAACTGCATCCTAAGGATTATAAGCCGTGCGTTGACATTCCAACCAACAGCCAAAGGCCTAACAAGGAAACTTCAACTTCTATGTCTATGTCTTTTGTTTGGCCTTTGGACGTTGCTTTTTCGGATATGCATCATTTGTGGTTGTAGCACCATAAATCATAGCTAAAATAATGATTATCACAGCGTGTTTTAAGCGACCAGCACCATCTTTAACCTGAAGAGAAGAGAAGCAATTTATCATATAAAAAACAAATAAAACTTGTGATTAACACATAAGTTATAATACATGCTCGTGAACTATGGAAAGAGCGAGATTGGAATGGAACGAGCAAGTTTAGGCTCTTGTTTAGGCACAGTAACAGTGAGAACACCATCAGCAACATGAGCCTTAATATCCTGCACTTTGGAAGTAGAAGGAAGTTGAAATTTCCTAAAGAAATGATCGAAGGCGCGCTCGAATCGATGCCATCGATCTATCTGCTGCAAAAAAAGATCATCTCTGCGGTGGCCACTGATTGTGAGGGTACAATTCCCTTCTAGTTCAACGTTGATGTTTTCCTTCTTCACCCCTGTGGAGGCCAACAATTTGAGACACAAAAGTTTGAGACACAATTTAGGACACAAAAATTTTGAGACACAAAAATTTTTACCCGGCAGTTCCGTTTTGAGAACGTGGGCGTTGGGTGTTTCAAGCCAGTCGGCTCGTGGTCGCGAATGGCAGGGAAGCCATGGCTGATGCAACGGATCATATAATTCCTCTGCAAACGGATCAAACGGTGTCGCAATTGACATCGCCATTTTTCTGCCGCCTTAGCTCTGCTATATCCAGTAACCATTTGCCCCTTCTATAAATATGCACACAAACTCATTCACACTCAAATTTGGCCCCTCTATAATTGGGAATATTTTGTATTTCAACGCATCATGCCCCTCCGACTAAACCCAGCATATGAACTACTCACATAACATCCTAAAATCTAATTTTAAATCATGGCGCTCGGACCTTTAATTGAACCTTTATATATTCAGTTGAAATACAAAAATATATTAGGGAAAAACTACAAAATATCCCTAACTTTTACCGAAATTTACAATATACCCCTAACTTTCTAAAAATTCATGAAATGCCCCTGAAAAACCTATACATGTATTTGTATTTCCTATGTTTTCATGAAATGCCCTTAACTTTTGTTTTATTTCATAAAATACCCCTAACTTTTAATGAAATTCAAGAAATGCCCCTAACTTTTGTATTATTTCACCAAAAGCCCTTGCTCAACGTATGACAATTTTGAACATTTGAAGATATCGATGGAATGCCCCTAACTTTTCATAAAATTCACAAAATGCCCTCAAGTTTGGTTAAATTCACAAAATGCCCTTGTACAGTGGAGAAGCCTGACACTTTAAACAGAGACGAAAGAGAAAGAGAAATAAACAAGGTTTTCAACAGGTTTTCAACAGAATCCCAATTTCCAACATGATGAAGTTGTTTTTCAGATTGCAGCCCTGCATGTACGTGTATTATGCCCTGTTCCCTTGCATCTAGCGCAATGATGGACCTCCTTCAATTCACCTTCGGTGCGAATTCTCTTACTTCGTGGACGTCCAAGAGGTCTTCTAGTGGCTGGTGGTAAAGTGTCATCCATTGTTACGGAAACCACAACAGGATGAAGTACTTCTCTGTATGTCTCAAAATATGAAGTCATGAAGAACGCGAAATGGACATAGCTTCTTACGGATTCTTTCCTGTATAGTATGGCACAAGCAGCATGAGAACAAGGAATCCCAGACTGTTGCCATCTCTTACATGTACATGTGTTCTGCTGCAAGTCTACAACTCTTGTTCTTGAAGACAAAACTTCAAACTCAAACTCGGAAGCCATTATTATCCGATATGAACGTCCTTGTTCACATGCCTTCTTCAATTCTTGCTCAGCTCGAGGAGTTACGGCTAAATAAGTGTGTTCCATAGCATCTGTCGCAGAAGAAAATGCCTGACTTCTTCGCTCAGCAAACCAAGTCATTAGCTTATGACGGATTAACTCCAACATAGCAAGTATAGGTAGCTCTCTAGGCTCTCGAAGCCATGAATTTAAAGATTCAGCAATGTTGGATGTCAAGTGCCCATACCTGTAGCAACATACTTGGCATTACCCCTATGACATGACGAACTCAACAAAATAAAAATGTTAAAATGCTAATAAGTGCCTATACCTGGCATTACTCCTATGACATGACGATAAAATGTCAAAATGCTAATACCTGTAGCCAACAAACTTGGCATTCGCCCAATGAATAGGATCAGCTGTTGCAAGGATCCACTCCGTAGCTTCCAAATTGGTTTTCTTCATTTCTGCTAAAGCCTCCTGAAAGTCTTCATCACTATTTGCACGTGCTGCATTCCATAAAAGATGCACAAGCTCTGTACTTTTGTAGGTCTTTCTGAAGTTATCAGCTAGATGTCTCATGCAATATGCATGTGGAGTGCTTGCACCAAATACTATCTCGACACCCTCAACTAGTCCTTTCTGTCTGTCTGAGATAAAAGTGATACACTCTGAATGTTGCAAGCAATTTTTTAAGTTCTGAAGAAACCAAACCCAATTGTCATCATTCTCTGCCGCAACCACAGCAAACGCTATAGGATACAAGCAATCGTTCCCATCAATTGCTGTTGCTGAGAGTAAGATTCCTAGATACCTTCCTTTCAGATGAGTACCATCCAATGCAACAACTGGCCTACAAAATGAAAAGCCCCTCAAACTAGCATTGTAGGCAATGAAAAGGCGGAAAAATCGACCATCATCTGTCTTCTGCATGAATGCTACACTTCCAGGATTAGTCTGTAAAATTTCATTGCAGTACCCATGCAACTTCCTGTACGCTTCAGTATGGTCACCATGAATATGTGCATTTGCTGCCTCTTTCGCTTTCCAAGCAACACCGTATTTTATAGTGACTTTCTTTTCTCTTCTCATGTCACCAATAAGCACCTTTGGTCTTAAGTCCGGCTGGTCCCTAAACTTCTCTATTGTTTCATGTGCAAGCCACTTAGTATTGGCTTCTTTGTTACCAAGTTGTGAACTCCCAGCGCATGTATGTTCACCATCTATGCATTTGATAGCACATCTGGAGCCTCCTTCAACAATAGATGCATGGAGACGCCAACTACAACTAGCAACACTGCATTTTACTGTGTACCTATTTTTACAGGAGGATCAAAGTAACTCAAATTGGAGAAGGAAGAAAACAAATAGACATGCAATATGTTTGAAATAAAGTCATACCTTTTCCGATCACTCTTAAGAATCTTCAATTCAACACTATGAGCGATTGCATGATCCTTCACAGCCAATTTCAACTCATCCAAAGATGCCCAGGTTGATCCAGTTTGCAATGCCATGTTAATGTAGGATCTGCAAAGGCAAAGGAAACTGCAATGAAGCAAAGGCAACTGCAATGAAGCAAAGGCAGGTTCTAGAAGATCGAGAATGAAACCTTTCAGACAGAAGTAATAAAGAACATATTGAGCGATTGCACACTAAACTGGTAATGCGCTATTTCCTCCTCCTATAAACTAAGCCTAAAGATGACTTGTAATTTGAAATCAAAGCAAAGCAATTTGGTTTCAACTGATGGTTCAATGCTAAAAGGAACGATGTCAGGGCAAAAGCTTTTCGTTTAAGACCAGAATTGAAAGCTTTATACATGAAAGATCTTCTTACATGGGAACTCCAGCGGAACTCCAGCGGCCCCTACTCCATCAGAATGCCTCAGGAGATCTTCTGACAGCGGAACTCCACCGGAACTCCAGCGGCAAAGCCTCCAGCGCAATCGGGATTCCGGAGTCCCGCCAATTTTGTTGTTCTGTTACAATTTTGGGTTAGACTTGGAAAAATTTGGACAAATACGAGTTAGGGGTATACGTTTTTTACAAATACGGTGCACAAGGGCATTTTATGAATTTTTAGAAAGTTAGGGGTATATTGTAAATTTCGGTAAAAGTTAAAGGTATTTTGTAGTTTTTCCCAATATATTAATTATGCTCCCAACCTCATTATCACCATTGAGCACAACAAATATACCTACTTGGTTAGCCATCACCTGCACAAAAATGAAAGGAGAACAAGGTGCAAAACCAGAATTCAAAATACTTTTGCACTATCCATTTCCATTTCTAAAACCATCAAACAACTAGTGTCATCACTTCACTAGCACCAAGCAACCACACTACTTAAGGACTATATAAATAACATCAGTTCTGAGCTGCTAACCAAAAAATCCCCAAATTTTTTGCAAATTCTGCCACATTCTAGCAACCCAACAGATAATTGAAGGAGAAGGGATACCACTTTTTTCTTGAATTGTTTTCTAGTTGCAGAATCAAACTTTACAACACCTTGGTGCAGAAGGAAAAAAATCAGTTGAAAACAGGGCCGATTATCGACTTTGACTTAATATACTAATGTTGTGGTCAAAACCTATAGCTCTGAGTCACTATAATCTTATTTGACTACCTTAGCTACTTCATGTATTGAACCATTTATTTGCTTGGTAACACTCTGAAGGAAAATTTCCTTAACCTTAAGCTTTGTGTAGAAGAATGTACACTACCACCACCTTTGCTAATAGTGTGCCAAGCCTTCTAGTGTGCTTTTTTTTTTTTTTTTTTTTTTTTTTTTTTTGGGGGGGTGGAACGTTTTACCACTTAATATTATAAGGTTATAATGTGCAAATTAGAATAGTGGAAGATCTTCGTCATCCGCCAAAACAAGGAAATCATTCTGTACGACCACCTTATTGACTCATTGTAGTGGCTAAGAAGGACTTATACAATTTTTGTTTAATCTCAAGTAATAAGCGAGAAGATGAACAAGTAAGAGCTCTGAAAACATCATCTTAACGTTGTTTCCAAATTGTCTACATGACCCATGACCCAAGCCCGACAAATAAGAAATACCAACTTTTTCTATTTTGACCAAGAATGTGGCAGCAACCCCAACGAAATCCTCTATTGTTAATATTCGTAGGCGTTGAACCTGGTGCTAATTGTGCACAAAGCAATGCTCAATTATTTCTTGTTGTAAGCCACATATAGGACACAACAGGCTGACATGTGGCTTGTAACTATGTACTCGAGCATTAACAGGGAGCCTTCTATGTGCTACTTGCTGCAAAAGAACATTTACACTTGGAGGAGCATACTTCAACCACACATTCTTCCAATTCATGCCATATTTACATTGAGGCACTTGAAGCAACTGCCATTTGGAAGGACGTAGAGACGATATATGAAATAATAGTCGAGCATGCACCCAACTTCTTATCCATGGGAGGAGAAACAATAGACTTCTAAGTCTGCTCATTTCCAACATTCATCTCTAGCCCAAATTCTTATATCCCAATGCCTTAACTTATACTTATCTTGACCAGATATCACTTTTCAAAGTAAGAGCTTTTGCACGTAGCTATCGCTTTTGCCAGTTCTCCAAACTGCTATCTAAACTGAAGGACAAAAACAAAAGAAGCTGGCAACCCGGACTTGCCAACGCAAGTCGCAGATTGCAAAAGAATTGCTTACTGACATGAACAAAAGAATACTCTTAAAGTGTTCGGCCACAACTGCAAACGAAAGGTTTGCTCTGAGGGCAACCCAAAACAAACTACAAAGTTCATGTGGTATGTTGGGGACTTTGCTCATATCATTCATTATGACATTTATTCCTAATTGGGTTACATTTGGACATTCAATTGCATTGTTGAGGTCTTCCAATGTAAAGGCAACTTATCTTCAGTTTTGGCGCAGCTTTATTTGCCTGTTTCAAATTCAAGAAGCGCCATAGATTTTGGAAGGAGATTACTGTCCAACGTTCCAACAGCTTATTCGACATTCAAGATTTCACCTAGCATTCACCTCCAAAAAAAAAAGGTAAGCTGTCACGTAATAAAAATGTCTGTTTATCCGACATTCCAATGTGCCAGGCATGCCTGCACCTTGACACGTCGGCACGCCTTCCACGGTGGAATGTTTGGTAAACAGACATTCTTATATACAAAAATACCTTAGGACCATAGTCTCTCTCCAAATTGAACACCATTCATTACGTGTCCCCCAATGCCACAAACGAGAATACATTTTTATATTTTGGAAGGCCCTAGAAAGATGCAGAAGCGAAGGCTGTACAAAGAGAAATATCCAGCAGGGAAAAAAAAACAGGATAACGTTGCAAGAATGGGTTCTATAATGCGTCTGGTGCACCAGTTTTGGGATCCACTTTACCACCGGATCGAGGATCAGCATCATCATCAACAGCAGCATCATCTTTCCTCTCATCCGGCTAGGGTTGATTGGGTCGAAACTCCGCAGGCTCATGTTTTTAAAATCGATTTGCCAGGTCAAATTTCGTTCCGAATCTTTAAACTCTGTGATTTGCTTAAGTAATTTTTGTTTTAATCTGCAATGTATGTCGCCTTTCTCTTTTAAGGTTTCATCAATCTTCTTCATCTGCAATGCATGCCTTTCTATTATTGGGTTTCCTTTTGAATCTTTAAATTTGACATGAGTTGCGCTCAATCTGCAGATGTCTCTTAGGTTCTTTGAGTATTGGATGTTTATGATTCTGAATCCTTATCTCTTTGTTATTTCCTCTAGAAATTTATTCCTAAATGCTGTGTATGCGGTTTTAGGGTTGAAGAAGGAGGATATTAAAGTGGAAGTTGAAACAGGGGGAACCTTAAAGGTTAGCGGCGAAAGGAAAGGGCATGAAGGAGAAATTGAGAGATGGCACAGGTTTGAGCGGGCTGTTGGCAATTTTTTTAGGAGATTTCAGCTTCCACAGGTATCAAAAGTTGAAGATACAACTGCTCACCTTGATAGCGGGGTTCTCACAATTACTGTGCCTAAACATCCCTCTAACGAGCCTGAGGCACGCCGTGTTGAAATATCAGCCTGATTTCAACGTGTCTGAAGCTTTTGCATTTTGTACATATGTCTAGAATTTGTTTGTGTAAAGTAACTTGGCATATCCTCTGACCATTTCTCACATATGGGACCTGATTTCATTAGCAAATTTTGTTAATATTCCATCTGATTTCTTTGTCTAGGATTTGTTTGTGCAGTAACTTGGAATCCTTGGCATATCATGTGACTCTGTCATCAGGTCTTCTTTAGTCATCTCATGACATGTGATGCTGGCCTTTTCTTTGTCTTGAAGTGTGAACAGAAATGAAAATGGGGACTGAAATGTACTAGGGCAAGTGCAGCTCGAGGAAATTTTTCCTCAGGCCGCTGCCGAGGGAATATTCCCAAGGGATTCCAAGAACTGCACTTTTCTGGACGTAATGACCATGAGGTTTAAATTTCCACCTCTGCTATGTTTCGGCCTTCTCCTTGCTTCTTCTGTTAAATTAATCTTCTTTCACGGCCCAAATCCGGCGTTTCTATGCTCCAAATGGTATAGAAATGAGCAATTTCTTTGAATCTCTTGAATGGAAACATCCTTCCTGATCAATCCTGAATTGAGTTTGAATGATTGAGTTTGAATTGGGTTTAGGTCTGTTCGACTTCCTAGAAACTTTTTAGTCTTGGATCGGCTGGAGGAATGGAAATCGATATTGGGTTTTTGGATTTGTGTTGTGCAGAGGATTTGATGCAGGAATTTAGTCGGAATGGTGCCAATCCACACAGATAACACATCCCAAACTTATGCAGTGCTAGAGCTGGTTATATTAGCAACTTTCGGCCCAACAAACGTGTTTTCCCTTCCAAATCTCTCCTTTGCAATAGAGTGTGATAAACAAGGTAAGGTTATTAGTCTGGCCGAGGCTGATAACCAAAAATGCGTGACCGAGCTTGTACGTCTGAGGCCAGATATTTGCACGTAAGGCCGAGGCCCGCTGTAAAACCATTTGCAGCCTATAATATTTTTGTTCTTGGGCATATCAACCACTTCGTACATTCCAGTTTTATTAAAGGCATTCATTTCTTCTTCCATCGCTTTTCTCCATTCATAACATCTGTTGCATTTATGGCTTCATCAAATGTTTTAGGCGACTCATGATCAAGTAATGCTAGGATCTCAACCAAATTTCTTTCAGCTATATCATGTCTCAATCTTTTACTTCTGCCAAATTCATCTCTACGAAATTCATTATTGCTTATCTTGACTTCATCTTCATCAAATTTAAACCTCATGGTCATTACGTCCGAGAAAGTGCAGTTCTTGGAATCCTTTGGGAATATTTCTTCGGCAGCTCCGCTGCGGCTTTGCCGTTTGGGCGCCGCCTCAGGAAAAATTTCCTCGAGCTGCACTTGCCCTAGTACATTTCAGTCCCCGTCTACCTCAAGAAAGAGAGGTTGATGATTTGAATCCGTCTCCTCATCTTTGTTGTCTGCTCCCACCTGCAGATGCAGAAGTAATGATTTGAAATGTATTATTATATATTCTGACCATATCAAGTATAGTCAATCTGTATTATAGAGTGACAATATGGTGAAATTCATTAACCATGTTAAAATGTAGTCAGTAAAACTCTTAAAGATCTTTCTAGCAAGTCTTTTCTAACATAGCTAGACCATAAAAAATGCTTAAGCCCGTGATTTCCACACTCTTCTGGCCCATTAGATAGCTATATTGTGGTTTGGGCTGATCCCGCCCTCTGGGATCACCAAAGTGGATCCCCTCCTTTGGATCCCGCTGCAGTATCCCCTCCTCCGGGATCCCACAGTCAACTGTGCACTTAAAGGTTTACCGTGCAATTTCAGGCCATTTTTTGGTCGGATTGAAGCTCGACCATCGTAACCCTATTTCCTCTTTTGTTGCTACATGTTCCTCATTTTAATCCATTCCGACCACCCTTCAACTGATCCCATCCCAATCTGTAGAGAATCGGGGGAGAAAATTCCACTAGAGAAAAGCCCTAAGGGAAAGAAATTCTGCGCCGTTATCGCGCAGTAAAATGGGATCCCATCCTCTAAAATCACACCTCCAAGTATCTCGTCATCTAGGATCACACCTCCGGGATCTCCCAATCCAGCGTAAGAGTATCCTGCGCCTACATTATAGACTCTGTCCAAATTAGATACGTCTTAGGTTCCTCTTTTTCGGAGTTAGATCTTTCATAATCAGGATTTTTTTTCAGGATAAGGATTGAACATTATCCTTGTTCATCATCTCCAACTCTTGTGTGCTTCTGAACCACTCAGGGCAAAGATGTAGACCCCACCCTTGGTGTGACGTTCCACGTATTTATATGATATACGTATAAATATACTGACACGTCACGTAGTAGGCATACGCCACCATGGGGTATGTTAACCTAGGGGGTTGACCTAAAAGGGATTAATTTAGCTATGCTAAATTAATAAAACCTAATTAAGGCTATTTTTGTCTTAATTAACCTAATTAGTTTAATTAGTTAATTAATGACATGCCACCTGGACCAAATCGATTGGGCAAGGCAGGGTTTCCAATTGGGACATCCAAATTAGGGCTTTTGGGCCCCAATTCGAATTAGGAGCAGTTGGAGATGGAGGAGGAGAAGCAGCAGCTAGACACCCTTCAGCTAGTCAAGATGGAGCAGCCCAAGACCGATTTGACGGTTAGTCAGTAGGTTACTTTATTGATCTATAGCATAGCGCCTCTCTGTGGTGTGTTCTCTCTCTGTTTTTCTCTATGGGTTACCTGTTAGGCTAACCCTTGATTGATATGGTGAGTATCCTTATCTCTAGTCTCTGTATGTGCTTTGGTGGATGGTTTAGTAGTTCTTTGCTTAGTTAGCACTCCGGAGATGGGGGATTACCGGGGGGGGGAGGGGGGTAGAGACCTCTGAACCCATGTATTGTAGTATGCTCCTAGATAGAGCCATGTATTATTCCCATTATATGCGGCCTGTGCACAAGATCCCACCGAGCTGTGGAATCTATGGCATCATTGAAGCACCAGATAAGGGGCCATAGTGATGAAGTGTGGGGTGGGGTCTCGCCTGAGCATAAAAGGCTACGGGGACTCCTATAGTGAGCTAGGCCTGATAGCCGGTCACGTAGAGGGCCGGATATGGGTCTGACACTCCCTGGGTACAGAGGTGTGATCATCTTGTACTTTGAAGATAAAGTTAGGGGAGTAAGTCGGGTACGGATGCGGGGGTCGCTGATGCAGCACGTGTCCTCTAGCTCACACCCATGGATTCACTGCGACTGTGGAAGGAGACGCCTCTCTGACCTGCCTCATCGGACCGGGGAGATGTAACCCGGAGTAGTTCCGTAGGGTGATTCCTTGGGATTGCGTCTCCGGAAGGCTACAATGGCGCCATAGCTTGATTCAGCCTATTTGCAAAGTGTGCACAGGAGGGGCGGATGGAGTGGACTACCCTAGCCGCTGTTCTATGCCAGCCAACGCCAGGTTATACCTCTGTCTGCTGATCTCTTGAGACCGAGCCGTCAGTCCATCCTCCACAGGAGTCTGAGTCGGGGTAGAACCTGGGGGTTTGGGGCGTTTTCCTTATGATTAGATGCATCTTCTTTGCCGTTAGTACCTGGATGGATGTGCCAGGGTGAAAGTATGCTGGTGGGTATCAAAAGCATGCGTCCGGATGCATGCTTATAGCAGGGTTTTAGCCCGCTTAAAGCACCCCTGCTTTTGCTTAATTTGGGGTGCTGATGGGTGTAACTGCCCGTCAATTTTTTTTACGCCCTTCATGTACTAACACGTCCACCTCACGAATGAACCGTTAGGAAAATGATTGTGGGTTTTTGGCTGGATTTTCGCGCGAGTGGTGTGGTAGTACGTTGCAAATTGGATTACTTCGTCATGGGCCGCGAAAATTCTCCCTCCAATTCACTTATCCTCCCTCTCTCAGGAATTTCATGGCGCTCCCTGAGACCGGCCTGGAGGCAATCACACGTTTAGCATTGGATTTTCGGCCTGATGAATCCCAATACAGTGTTCCAGATTTGTTGGATGTCAATGCAACACAGGAAATATCACGTGAAGATCCAGTTTCCTCTGCAATTTACAAGAAATTGGATGCGTGCGAAAAGAGAATCTGATTTACTGAATAAGATGAAAAGGGCAGGGTTGAGCGGGAGGATCCGAGCATGAGACGCGAGGCAAGAAATAGCCAAGCAAGTAGTTGATTACTTCAATAAGCTCACCAAAAGCATTCACCCGAACTCAAGGCTGATGTGATGAAGAGGGTGGTTCATCACCACGAAATGGAAATCTCGAGAACACGGACTTTTGCCAAATCCAAAGGAGTGCAAAGCGTGAGGTGCTGCTCAACAACTTGAAAAGCAGGACAATGGCAGCCACAAAGAGGCAAAGGAACCATGATATTTGGAGAGCCGAACCTCAACACTTGTGATGGCTTCTTCCACAAATTCGAGATGCAATTCCACTATGGCAGGGTTGTTAGGTACATCTATTTCTTGCCTTCATGCCCGTGCTTCTTCATGCTTTCAAGTGCTTGTATCTGTTTGAGTGATCTTTGGCTGGGATATGTTCATTGATACATGTGCAATATTTCTTATGATAGGTTGCATGAGGTCAACAATTGCAAGCTTCTTGCATTAAGGAAATCGGAAGCCTTCCTTGGAAATGGTCCGGTGGTGCGCTTTCCAAAGAGGGTTGAGGTGCGATTCTCTCACCCACAGCACAAGCAAAGCATAACAGAATACGGAAAGAAAACAGCAGAGTCTCTCCTTGCAAGAAAGATGTTGTGAACAACTGTTGGAGAGTCGGGGCTTCGAATTTCTTATCCCTTACACCTTATAAGTTTCCATACAAACTTTTTTTTTTTCGCTATTATTGCATAAATATTTCTAACCAAAGGCCACCATTCAATTTGCGGCTATATCAACAATACAAAAAGGCACATCCCGAACACCTGTTTTGCTTAAAGGCTTTCGAAGTTGAAGCCTATTTATGTAAAGAAAGTATCGAAAGGGAAACCCGTTGTTGCATATACCATATGAAGTTGGAGTATGCCGGGTAGCACCGAATGCATTAAGGTCAGTGGCCCCGATTCCATGGTGAAGAGTGCAAGTGCACTGCGAGGTCAATGGACTGGTGAGAAGTGTCACGGCCAGCCCAACATCATGTGATGACTCAACCCGGCCCGAGCTCACGGAGGGCTGTGGTTTGCAACAAGAGCGAGGGTGAAGAATGGTATAAACATGGTCGCTTGATGCGGACATGTCGTCGGTGTGGCATAAAAAGTCTTCCTATATGTCCAAGAGAAAGAGAGAATCACGAGTTCTTGCTTGAATGGAAGACGTTTGAAAAGGTAATACTCTCTTTATTGCTTCTTTGAAGCATCTTGATATATGTCTTGTCATGTCTTTGAATCTTGCTTTTGTGCTTTCAGCTTGCGCTGATCTTCTTTTTTTTATGCTACAGACCTTGTTACAAATTCCAGTGGAGACAGAAGAAGTTGGTGGAGTTGCAGCCTGCGTTACCAAGGAAGTGCCAGGTGGCAGCAGAAAGAAAAGATCCAATGCCACCAAGAAGGGAAACAAAAGTAAGAAGTCCAAGGTAGCTGGTGGGACCACACTGAAAGGCTGCGGCACAAAGCCGAGAAGAAGGGAAACAAAAGTAAGAAATCCAAGGCAGCTGGTGGGACACAGCCCGAAGCTGCAGCACAAGATGAGACCTCAAATAGCAAGGGGAAAAAAAAGAAAGGACCAAAGCCAGTCCTTAGATTGTCCTACAAGAAAACGGCAGTGAAGGCTTTCATTTCATATCTGTGTTCCACGTTGAAGATATTCGTGTCACACAATTATAGGGCTAGGTGGCAGGCCATGCAATTCAAGAGTTGCTTGGACAATATCCAAGATGGCACCATTGTTTTACGTAATTGATTTTTTTTTGAGAATTACAACATCAAAATACAAAGGGAGGTTCAAAGCCGGCATTGGCACAATGACCGGAATAACAATTCTAAATCCACATCACGTATAGGATGGACAACGACTCACCGGGATCGAGAAAGCTATTGAAGGAAACCCATTTTTACTTGAGTGATGACAAGCTTCATGACACTCTTTTTGTGCAACACTGTCTTAGAAAGCACAATTCATGGCTAGTATCAAATGGTGTAGAATTCTCCAGGCATATAGTTTGGTCAGATGGTTGTTCTAGCCAATTCAAATCTGCCCGACCATTCTATTTCCTACCAAGATATCACCACGAGCTAGGGAAGGAAATAATATGGAATTTCTTTGGGACAGCCCATGGTAAGGGAGAGCACGATGGGCAAGGGGCAGTCCTTAAAGGGGCATTCACTAGAGAGCAGCTCAAGTATGATGGAGTGAGATTTAGGGGTGCTGCTGATGCCTGTGAATTCGCTATGAGTTGGAATGAAGGTGCCAGCAACGGGGACATCAAGAGGTAATATGCTTTCATCTGCATTCATCTGCTTTTAACGTGCTTTCATCTGCTTCACAAAGTGCTTTCATCTGCTTTTATCTGCTGTGTAATGCTGTATTGTGCCTCTGTACTGTATGTGAACTGCAATAGTTGTTGCTGGCTTTTTGCAGGCACTTCTGGTTCATTGGAAAGGATGATGTTGATAGGACAGACCGGCTGGACTGTGCCAGGGTAGAAGGGACCAAGGAAATACACAGCATCAGGACATACTTGGCCAAATCAAGCACAAGGGTGGCTCATAGAGGTTTAAGTTGTTTCTGTGGTAACTGTTTGAAAGGAAACTGGTCATCTTGTGTGAACAAGCAGAGGTTAAAGAATTGGAAATATGTTACTCTAAAGCCAGAAAAGTCTACTGGTGAAGGTACTGAAGACGAAATCGATGAGGCATTTTTTGAAGGTGATGGAGAATGGCTTAGTGGAAACATAGAGGAAGGTGATAACTTTGCTGTTGTAGCCGAGGAGGAAAATCGGGGAGAATCTGATTTCTATGTGGTGAAATGTGTTAAGCCGAGGCATATCCTTGACAGAATTGTCAAGGATAGGCTGGGTCGAACCTTCAATGTCGATGAACATGTGTTGGCTGGTTTGTACTATCTTTGTCGGCCCGATGGTACTTGGGAGCTACTTGAAGACAAAGGTCGACCTTCGATCTGATCATCACGTGTCAGCTATCAAGTTTGAGATGAATCGATTCACGGCACCAACAGATTTTCCCTTGATCGGGCTACTCACGGATGATCCTTGACGATTACGCCATATGAAGGTTGAATATGCTTTGACCTAGTTGTTTTATCATTTTAACAGGTCTGTAGTTACTTGTGTACTTGTCTCAAATTTTGATCATTATGTTGGAGACAATGCTTGTGAGTATTGGAGTCTTTTAGTATTGGAAACAATGCTTGTAGTAGTGCTGTATTGGAGTATTTTAGTATTGGAAACAATGCTTGTAGTATTGGAGAGTAAGCTTGATATATATTACAGAAAATTGTACACCCAAGATTTGAGACATCTTACAAGATCACTCAATACTCAAGATAACACAAAGTAATCATGCATATATTACAAAAAAGTAGTGTACAATGGTTACTTCATGAGTCATCGAAGTCCTCAAATCTATGCTCGTCGCCAGGAAGGGTGCCCAGCAGCTGCCTTTGTACTTCAATCGGAGCATTGAGGATATAGTAGGCCGAGACAAGGTAGTTGTTGAGACAGTAATCCAAAGATTGCAAATCGTCTCGGGGGCAACCATGCATCAGTGAAATCAATTTGTGAGATCGTTTCCTGTACTGTATGAGAGGCCAAGTATTCCAAAGCCGGACACACAAACTTCTGCAAAAAATTGTCCTCTTCTTGCCCCTTGAAAGGCATAACAGGAATGGTTGTGTGTGCAGGGTTTAGAAACCCTTTGTGCAGGATGTCATCAACCAAGAAAATCATACCATGATATTGAGGAAAATCCTCAAGAACAACCTTCAACTCCTTGAAAAAGAGTTGCTTTTCTGTGCTGGTTGGATGCTCGCATGCATAGCAATGCTCTTGACCATATATCTTCAAGAATCTGGTCTGCAAATCAGGGAACAATGCCTCCACCATATCCCTTGTATTCCGAAGTAGAGAAGCACTCCAAATCACAACATCAAACCTCTGCGGTGCCCTCCACAAACTCATGATACCACAGTGCGCAAATGAGGTACTTACTTGCTTTTCTTTTTTACAACATGGTTCGTTTGTGGTGGATGCAAGATTTTTGGTTCATTCTCCTCTGTTGTGTGCGTGCCCGATTACACCATTTATGTCAAGCACCATGCACTTCCGATGCGGGTGTCCATCCCTCGGCGTTTGCAACCACCGTTGATGGCTGCCGCATCGTGCTTGTCTGTCTTTGCCGGATTTGTTTTGGAAAGTGCTATCACGGGCGTCTTTGGAAGTTCTTTGCGACCTGGCTTTGGACTCTGGTTTATCTTTGCTACCGGTGATGGAAGTCTTTGATAGCCATAGCTAGATACATCCTTACTAGTATCTCCACGTCCCCAATGTATGGGTGTTTCACGGCTATCGATAACCCGTACCAAGTGGTGACTTAGGGTCCTTGGTCTCTGCAAAATCAAAAGTGGTGCTACAATTACCAAACCAAACCGGCGGGACATTATGCCAAGTGAAATAAGACAAGTAAAATAACTGCTTGAACTTAAATATTGGATTGCACCTTTTATATGTAATAGTTTGTTTTGCACCTTGGTTTCTTCATTATCTGTCGGGTTCTCTCACTATCTTGACTTCAGATTCATGAAGCACCACTTGTGGCTGCCTTCTCCTTCGCATGCAAATGCATATTGATCCCTAGGTTGAAACTTCGAAACAAATTTTACAAGGACACAATGGGGAAAAAACATATATTATGGTATTACACAAAACCTTTTAAGCGGTCGTTTTTGGCAAGTCTTGTGCAAACAAAATTGGGCCTGAAACAAGTACATATAAATTACATTAGACGGCTGGTTTTTTTCCTAGTGCCACGTCTATAGGCACGTCCTCATCAACCGAATCATCTGACTCACCCTCACTCTCGGGCTCTATAACCTTTTTGGTCCTGGACCTTGTGAGCCTTGTGATTCGGCCCACAATCTTGTTCACCTGCTTATCCACTATATTCGGGTCTTCAACATCCTTGTCTGCCCCTGCATCAATAGTGTTAGAGGAGGCCTTTGTAGAGGTTGCTGCAGAATTTGGCACTATATTGTATTTCTCAACATCGTCAGAACTACTGGAATCTGCTTTGGACCGTGTTGGTGTCTTTAGCCACGGTGCTTTCGTGTCTTTGCAATGTCTTTGTTGACCGCTTGCCTCATCTTTGTTCGGTGTCTACAGCGCTTCTAATGTACCCACATCGAAAAACAAGCGTGTACCTTTTTTTGGCTGTTTCTTGCTTGTGGAGTTCGAGTCCTTGTAGACTTGTGTCCGGGGTCCTTTTACTAAGAGGTGTTTTCACATGCTTCCTTTTTCTGTTCTTTGCAGGAGTTGTAGCTACCACCTCATCTAGGTCAATTGTCTCAACTATTTGTTTGTGTGTTTGCCCGACATATAAGGGTTCTGCTTGATTTGTCTTCCCAATTCCTCCACTAAGCCTGCTTTGGAACCGTTTTACGAGCATTCGGGGTGTGTCTTCTCCATAAGCAAACTCGGTGACATGATGATATCGTGGCCACATTTCAACCCGGACTTAGGGTGTAATCATCACGGAATGCCAGCCCGCGTGTGGAGCATCTCTCCTCATCTCCAATTGGCAACTTTGAATGTCACAGGGATAGATGCTCACAAGGCCCAGCTCTCCTTGTAAGTTCCCTAAGCTTTGTTGAGATTACGTAAATCTTTGCTTGACTTTTGCAAAGCGCACTTCATTGTTTGCAACCTCGGCAGCTATAGTGGCCACTGTTGAACTATCCCCTCATCTATTGGGCCACCCCCATTTCAACAAGGGCTTTGAGCATGTACTCTGCCATGTCTTTCTCTCTCTCAAGCTCGATGGCTTCAGCGGAGAGGCACCAGCATCGGGACTGTGGATGCTTGAAGGCGTGAGATGTTGTCTTTAATTTTCTGCAATTTCTCTTGTGAAGCCAAGAAGAAAGCTCCCTTAGCACGGGGCCGGACAACTAGCTCCTTCTTGGAGACTAAATCAGCCTAGCTGCGTGTCTAGGGTTTCCTGCAAATCTTTGCCGCAGGACTTCCAGTGATATGTTCTCCCCATAAGGCGCATGTAAGCCTGTTGGGCATAGTGCAAAGCTCTAATGGGCGGCCTCCCTTCTAATTTAATACCCGATTGCCTCCCGGCCCGGCCTTTTACGCTATGCTTTTCGAGGTCTTTGTGGTTTCTTTGAGATTTCTTGGCCTCTGCTCACGCTTCTTTGGAGCACCGCTTGCTTTGGTTCACTTTTAACCTTCTTCTTTGTAGGCTCTACTCTTTCTTTTGCAATCGCTGCCCGCTTAACCTTGAACTTCGTGGATCCCGCTTTGCTCTCGGGCGCTTATTGAATGCAAATAGGTATGATAATCGTCTTTCTAACTTCTCTGTTCTTCAACCCGTCCGGGTATATTTTGCTCAGAAGCTCTATCAGAGCTTCTTCGTGCTCTGGCCTCACCTTGTCAATGGAAGTTTTGCCAGGAATGACCCCGTTGGTATCCCAAACTTCATTGTACTCTGCTTTGCGCAGATATGAGATCTGTTCGAAATTGAGAGGGATGAACGCCTGCTCGTTTGGCGGTTTGCATACGCATGGAAGTCTTCTTCGGTCGCGGCAATCAGCCGGTCCGGTCTTAAGGGAACGCTTTTTTGGCACGGAAGAATGCAAGAAAATCGAATTAGCCCATTGAGAGAAAGCATTAAATTAATGGGTTCGGGTTGCTTGGCGGAGTAGAGAAAGTTGGGGAAGAGAGATTTGGAAAAACACAAATTCGAAAGTTCGTTCGTTTGTCTAGTGGTTCCAGATTGCAGGGGTCGCATTCATTACCGGGGGTGGCAAACAGGTCATGATTGTATAAACGGGTACCGGCTAGACGAATAGACGGGCAGAATATAGGTGGTACTATATAGGTGAAGGGTGGGAAAAAAGTGTATGACGGGTGGGAAAAAATGTATTTTGGGTGCTGGTGCTGGTGCTGACGTCGCGTTTTTTTGCTACCCACCAGCATACTTTCACCCGCCACCCTTCGTGGTGGTTATTTATGTACGATTTATGCTGTATGCTAACATGTATTCACGCTTCCGCGACTTAGGAGTCCCATTGAAGGCGTGGGCCGAATGACACCTCCGTGTCCTTCACCCGGGCATCTTTCTATGGATGATCCGAGTTAGACGGAGGGCCCTGCTCATGGTGAGCTGATTGCCATGGGAGGGGGAAGTCCCTGTATGTATACGTCCGGAGCGCCGTATATATTCAGGGAGCGTCACAGTGGTATCAGAGCATGTTCTTGGTAGACCGAGTCATTGCACTGGCCATGTACTAACGCGTTAGACCGTTAAGTAGAGAGGATAGCTTTAGAGTAGCCTTAGACCTCTTTGGTACTGTGGTTGATGGGTTGGCTAGTAAGTAGTTTGTTGGTGTGTAAACTTTTAGTTCTCTTTGTAAGAGCGGATGTGGGCCGACCATATCTCGCAAAGGGTTATTCAGACGCGCAAATAGGCGGCGCCATCGAACCCAGGACCCAGGAATTGACCTACGGGCGACCTGGACGGTAGTCGAGCGAGTGTGACCCCACGAAATCGGCCAAAACCCTAATCGGCGGGCAGGGGGTACCTGGGGTTCCCTAGCGCGGGTAGCGAGGTCTGGGTAATAGCTGCCCGCAGACCTAAAAAAAAAATAAAAAATAAAAAATAAAAAATAAAAAATAAAAAATAAAAATGGTGAACCCTAATTGGCGGGCAGGGGGTACCCCGCGTCTCCTACCGGGCGCAGGGTTAGGCAAGGCCCACAGACCTAAGGAAAAAAAAAAGTTTCTTTTTCTTCCCCCTTTTATTTCGAACTTGTGACCTCCCACTTTCAACCCAACACTCTTTCCATTTTGCCAACTCTCTTTATGTGAATATATATGTTCTATCTCTTATCTATATACATCTAATATTCTGTTTTGTCTAGTTAAACATTCTTTTAAGCAAAAGTTAAATCAAGGGATTGAACCCCTGACTTTCTGCACCAAAGCCAAACCCTTTACCAACAGGGTAAACCTCTTTTTAGATGATATAATGGCCTCTTGTTATACTTAACCAATAGTATCTCTGTTTCTCTAGAAAGACTCCTGTTCACCATCACTCTTCCCTAAACCAACGCTGAGGTGGTAACCACTCCGCCGGACTTGCGCAACCATGGTGGGGTAGGAATACCCTAAGGGTTCTTACCATTAATGCGAAATGTCTCCCGCAGCCATATCGACGAACATTCAAGTTGAGCGATGGAAGGGAATTCCTCGGAGTAAGATAAAACCTTCCAAGCTGGATTCTAATCCACTATTCACCTTGGATATTCTTTAGGCGACGATAATAATGTCCAGTTATCGACATTCCTCGACCTATAGCTTCAAATATTTCTTTTCCTTTGGTAAACGCCTTGATAACAATACTTCTTCGGGCTTTGCCACGATTCAATCTATATTACAATCATATGCTTTATATTAGACCTTATTCGATGTTACATAGTAAGGGTTAAGTAATATTTTATCGACATAATTACAATTAACGTTGTTTCTCACTTGACTCCTTTCATTTCCTAGAGAAAGGATCTTTCTTCGCCCAACCAACTAGGGACTGCCATGCAGCACCCCTCTAGACCATGGCTTTAGCTTTAATCATATCACGCTTCACTACTTCTCCTCGATGGTAGTGTTTCTTTAGGGGATCATTTCCCCCAGCTCAGGTTGCATACTCTATAACACATAATGAGTGCTTGTGCTAGAACCCCCACAACAATGTCCATACTTTACTCTAAATTATCTAGAGTACAAACATTAGTACTATTTTGTGTCAAACTTCATCGCCCATATGGCTGTGATTAATTATCTGCGCCACACGCCTGTCAAATTGACAACGGCCTACCCTCTTTTGGGGTTCTTCCACCATAACGGTCCAATGGCATCCAACCATTGTTGACTAGTCACCTCCTTCTAAGGTATCTAGATATGGTCAAGTTCTGCAAAT
Organism: Isoetes taiwanensis; assembly: GCA_021234155.1. Taxonomy (NCBI): domain Eukaryota; kingdom Viridiplantae; phylum Streptophyta; class Lycopodiopsida; order Isoetales; family Isoetaceae; genus Isoetes; species Isoetes taiwanensis. The sequence continues at coordinate 2,577,193 of JAJEKV010000113.1, forward strand.
GAACTTATATGTCCAAAGGATTATGGGAATATCCTAGAGGACAGTACCACTTAAATACCTCTCAAGATAGGCCTCCTCTATGAAGAGCTCTTGTGTTCACGTCTCTGGGGGTCCGTCATATGTCCTCATCGACGCTGCCAATGCGGCATGACGTAAAAGAACTATCTATCTATCTGTCTATTAAAAAGGTTCTTGGTGAATTCAATCACCATGTCGTCCTAGGACATCGACGTCTTATTTCCTAAGCCATGCACCAAATCTTTAAATAAGCCTTTCAGCTCTTGCTGCCTTTCAAGCCACAAGTTTATCTTTGCATGTTAGCAAAGACCACCCTTTATGTTAGCTAATAACCTTCCTATCCAGATTGCTAAATATCATTAATAAGGGTCCTTTATCCCGTACAGTCATCAATCCATTTATTCCTTTACGTCTTTGTTAACCGTTTTGTGGCTTCTAAACCATGGTCCTATGTTGTTAACCCACCTATCATTGGAGGATTATGATTCAACATTGTCCTACGTCCTAGAAATGCTAGTCATTACGTTTCTCTGTCATCATGTTATGCCGTTGTTGTGGCATTCCAAATGACTTGGCATCCTCATCTAAGCCATAGTCATGGCCTAACTTAACGAGTGAGCCTTTGTATGAATCATAAGTTACCTGGAGTCATCAGGGTGCCTGTCTTGCATTTTGTGAGCCTTCCTACATTACCTACGTTTGAGATAACCTGGGCTTGTATCGATGTTCAAGCCCCTTCTAACTTACACCTCCATGTAAACCATGGCGTTCACCTCTGCCTGATCCGGGTATAGACCATGTGGGAAATCTAGTCTTGGGTTTCTATGCAAAACACATTCAAACTTCTAGCAGGTAACTGCTATTCGCTACTGATCCTGGAATTGTACTATTGTACTATTCAACCCCACCATCTTAAGCTTCATTCTATTGGCCGTTGACATTTATTTCAAGTGCCAACTACCACATCATACCCTAGCATGCAACGGATTTACGGTCCTTTGCACATTTCGAATATATCTCCAGACCCTTCATTAGTAACTTTGGAGTCGTCTTTCTCCCCTTGTATCCCCACTTAGATTACCTCTAAGATGTTTATCGTATGTGTACATAATATGTACACAATAAACATATATCTATATCCCGCAATGCTAGAGCTATGCTCTAACTTAGCTAAAGTGTAACCTTGGTAGTTCTTTCAAACAAAACCCATTGCCTATGTAACTTTATGATGTGGCTGCGCCACCTACTTCCCAAATGGACAGGGGCCAACTCTATGTTGGACTTCTATATGCTGCCTATATGTTGATAGGGTCTCTAGATATTTCAACCATTCCTTTAGTACCTTATGGTACTTTAACCCCCTACATAAACTTTAATTTCCCCACGGGATTATGCCATAATTCCAAAGGTTTCTACCACAGTCGAAGGCCTTCTCTAAAGGTTCCTTCACTTAATTATCCTTTGTGTTTCGCCATGCTTATCACAACTAACCTATTTTCTTAAGTTACCATGTCAACTTCAGCTTTTGATCACTTCAAATGTTGTCGTCTTTGGCTCCCTCATAATGAGACGGAGGCATTAAAATCTCTCGATCTCATAATAGGGAAACCCCTATGTTCCAACCTAGTCTTAAAGTCATAATCTCTAAGCGGTCTATGCTAAAGGCAACCGATCCTCCAACTTCTACTTCAGCATTTAGAATTGTTCCCCGCGAGTAGGGTAACTCTTAGGATATATGGACTACTGGTCTATATAATCTCACCCCTTCTGATCTATACACCTCGTCTTGATTTTTTTTTATCGGAACTTAGAATTCCTATGTATTGCCTCTTCTCGGTTACCCCTAAAGGTAGGGGGACGCGATATTTTATACATCTTTTTATTCCCAAAACCAAATAAATGCTCTCAGCTTATAACAATGAAGTAATTCGTTGGTATCTAGAACCTTTGAGTAGCTAAGCTCTCATTATCGGTTATTCCAACACCGTTCCAACCATCCTCGGGGTGGTTTTGAATGTAACATCACCGTATATGCTAGACTTACTCTAGCTATTTTCACTGATTTAAACTCTTCTCATCTCCCTTGGTACGACGTATCTAAGATAGTCAACTCCAACCATTGGGATAACTGGAATGCTTATCTCTGGTAAAGCATACCTAACCCAATATCTTCGTATATAACCATATCATTACGCTCATTCTTTAAACCTTGTCAAGTAATATTTCACTCGCCTTGTACGAATATTCTACTATCTTTTAATATGATATACATCTGAATATCACAATCGACATCCTCGATATGCTCACCACTATAGTATTTGCTACTATAAGATCCTTCCTACATCCAAGACCGCTACGTTGTTATTATATGATATAGTAACATGTGTGCACCAACCCTAAGTCTAGACTCATATGTAACTCGTTGACATAGCCATCTAGCTATGTTCATACTTGCGGCCAACTTATTTCCTCAACTCGGTTATCTGGTACCATAGACATGTTGTGGTTTTGACACCACACTTTCTACACTCTCTAGCCTTAGTTTGCCTCGGTCCTCAAGCTCTAGTCACAACTTCCACAGGGGCAAATGCCACCCTAAGTTCCTAGTGGACATGTTTGACGTCTAGTATAAGAACTCTTATCTTCATTACTTCCGTATTCATATGGAATGTGAACTAAAAGTTCTAGTATATATCCTATCTTCTTCTAGTTATGTTTTACTATTAAATGGTTCTAGTACGCATATATCAACGCGGAGCTACTCCTCGGGATACACACACGATACCAAGTCCAGAGCACATCCTCCTTGGTGAGATGGTTGCGCCTGCTCCTACCAATTGTCGCCTTCTCTTGACCTTGTGTGGAAACTACGTTCCACATTATTGTCCAGTCGGTTATCCGGCATCTCGATGCTCCCAGCCGACATAAGATGTCGCCGGGTCAACGTCATTAAGCGTATTCACGTGGCTATGTGGTCTTCTTAGTCATCCATAATCTTGCATCTTTATTTCACGCCTTATAAACGTCAATCTCCTTACGAAATACAATGTATGTGTAATTTTATAATCCATACTTTATGGATCAACATCCTCATACAACATTATTCTCTACCGTTCCGCGAATCATACCTTGCTTCAAGTAGCAATAGCTATACAATGTCGGGTTGACATTCTATACCTTCACCACCATTGTCGAAACCTACACTTCTAAAGTGATCTCTCTTTCAAAAGCTGGGTACTTATAATCCAGTTTCCACCTTAGTACCTTACCTCTCTAATGTGGTCTATAAGTAGGTCCAGTGTTTCAATCAGATAACAAACATCATCAGACCAATTTCTCGACTAACCATCCAAAATAAGGATACCTTACCACTCCTTATTCCCAACGTTTAGCACTCCTACTTCAAGCAAGAACCCAGGATCTGCTTAACCTTCATTATATAATAGCCTCAAGAAGCACGGGGCATGCTTTTGATGCTTCCGTATCTCTAATAAATGTATAGATATAACTAATGAATTAAAGGTGTGCCCATGTGAGGTAAAGCTCGTTTTAGTCATAGTTCACCTCGACCTTCCTTTGGTCAATTAACCTGAAGAACCATCTTTTACTTTCTATTTTGGAGCATCATATGGAACCTTAGATCCATGACTTTAGATTTAGCTCCACAGCGGTTTTTAACCATAGGTATTTAAAGCCAACAATATCGCAATTGGAGTCTTGCACCTTAGAACTTTATTTGAAATCAAACCAACATTTCTATCAACAATGTAGTCTCATTTTCTAAGGGTCTTTACCCCTCGCATATTAGGGTCTCGCTATCAGTTATAGCTAAGTGTAAACTATCGATCGAGAGTGTGAGTCTAGTAACATTAAAGATACTCAAAAGGAGAACGCTATTTAGCCATATAGTCAACTATAATAGAAGGAGATAATTATGTATGTCTTACACAAACTCCTAAGGGAATAACCAGGCTTAGAAAATGTTATCACAAGGTTATGAATAATAAATGATGAAGAACGTCTGTCTGTAATTAACATTAACGTATATAGGTAAAAATGGCAAAAACAGTACAATATATAATTCTATTAAAGGGTAAGTATAAATGTGAGGGGCATGTAAACACTGACAATAGCAATATACGCGTTGTTAAAACTGTAACAAAATAGGAAAACAAAATTTTAATAAACAAATAAATTAGGGCTGGCTGTAATAAAATGAATTGCAAAGTTACAATAGACATATACACGGAAGTTAATATGATTAGAATAACTTTCTACTAAACAGTACCCAATTACATAAGTTTGTATTATATTAAAAGAACAAATAGAAGTTGCTTATATTTACACTTGTCCATAATATATAATCAATTACCCGTATGTATCAAAAGAATAATTTCTAAATAAGATAAACTGTGAACTCATCACCACCAATGGAACAGTGAGACCTCCACAAATCTTGACTGTTCACTTTCGACGGTCCTAAAAGATGGTCATGTCTGACCTATACCTCTACCTTTTATATATCGCAGAGTTATAAATTACACATTACAAGTCATTTCAAACTTCATCACTTTGACATGACAACGTCTGTGTGACTTATAATCTCACACTATCTCTTTAAGGAGGGGAGACTTCTTTCCAATGTACGATGTGTTGCCCTACGATAAGAGTAGTCTTGATGCTGAGGACAACATCATTTTTAAGGTGGGGAGAATGTGACGTTCCACGTATTTATACGGTATATGTATAAATATACTGACACGTCACGTAGTAGGCATATGCCACCATGGGGTATGTTAACCTAGGGGGTTGACCTAAAAGGGATTAATTTAGCTATGCTAAATTAATAAAACCTAATTAAGGGTATTTTTGTCTTGATTAACCTAATTAGTTTAATTAGTTAATTAATGACATGCCACCTGGCCCAAATCGATTGGGCAAGGCAGGGTTTCCAATTGGGACACCCAAATTAGGGCTTTTGGGCCCCAATTCGAATTAGGAGCAATTGGAGATAGAGGAGTTGAAGCAGCAGCCAGGCACCCTTCACCTAGTCAAGATGGAGCAGCCCAAGACCGATTTGACGGTTAGTGAGTAGGTTACTTTGTTGATCTATAGCATAGCGCCTCTTTGTGGTGTGTTCTCTCTCTGTTTTTCTTTGTGGGTTACCTGTTAGGCTAACCCTTGATTGATATGGTGAGTATCCTTATCTCTAGTCTCTGTATGTGCTTTGGTGGATGGTTTAGTAGTTCTTTGCTTAGTTAGCACTCCGGAGATGGGGGATTACTGGGGGGTAGAGACCTCTGAACCCATGTATTGTAGTATGCTCCTAGATAGAGCCCCCAGATATTCCCATTATATGCGGCTCAGGCACAAGATCCCACCGAGCCATGGAATCTATGGCATCATTGAAGCACCGAGATAAGGGGCGTAGTGATGAAGTGTGGGGTGGGGTCTCGCTTTGCATAAAAGGCTACGGGGACTCCTATAGTGAGCTAGGCCCGATAGCCCATCCACGTGAGGGGCGGGTATGGGTCCGACACTCTGCGGGTGCAGAGGTGTGATCATCTTGTACTTTGAAGATAAAGTTAGGGGAGTAAGTCGGGTACGGATGCGGGGGTCGCTGATGCGGCACGTGTCCTCTAGCTCACCCATGGATTCACTGCGACTCTGGGAGGAGACGCCTCTCTGACATGCCTCATCGGACCGGGGAGATGTAACCCGGAGTAGTCCCGTAGGGTGATTCCTTGGGATTGCGTCTCCGGGCGCCATAGCTTGATTCAGCCTATCTGCAAAGTGTGCACAGGAGGGGCGGATGGAGTGGACTACCCTAGCCACTGTTCTATGCCAGCCAGCTCCAGGTTATACCTCTGTCTGCTGATCTCTTGAGACCGAGCCGTCAGTCCATCCTCACAGGAGTCTGAGCCGGGGTAGAAGCTAGGGGTTTGGGGCGTTTTCCTTAGGATTAGATGCATCTTCTTTGCCGTTAGTACTTGGATGGATGTGCCACCCTTCGTGGTGGTTATTTATGTATGATTTATGTTGTATGCTAACATGTATTCACGCTTCCGCGACTTAGGAGTCCCATTGAAGGCGTGGGCCGAATGACACCTCCGTGTCCTTCGCCCGGGGATCTTTCTATGGATGGTCCGAGTTAGACGGAGGGCCCTGCTCATGGTGAGCTGATTGCCATGGGAGGGGGAAGTCCCTGTATGTATACGTCCGGAGCGCCATATATATTCAGGGAGCGTCACACTTGGTGGATTTTTTCTCATTTGAAAATGAAATCTAAGACATATACTTTCTGGTTCGCCGGCAGAAGATAAAGATCTCTGTTTGGGAAGAGATTGGAGATGGAAAAGGGGCCTTATCGGACTCTCTAGTGTAAAGGGAGAGTCCGATAATTAAGTTATCATTCCTAGGAGTGATAACTAGTTATCAGTACTAGGAGGTAATTAGTTATCAACCCGATAAGGTGATTATCGGTCTTTGCCTCGGTTGATAACCAAAAATGTATGGCCTCGGTTGTACGTCTCGGCCAAGTATTTGCACGTAAGGCCTCGGCCCGACCTTCGGCCCTAGCGGGCCTCGGCCTTACCTGCAAATATCTGGCCTTGGACGTACAGGCTCGGTCACGCATTTTTGGTTATCAGTTCGGCAAAGACCAATAACCACCTTATCGGGTTGATAACTAATTATGTCCTAGTACTAATAGCTAGTTATCACTCCTAGGAATGATAACTTAATTATCGGACTCTCCCTTTGCACTAGAGAGTCCGATAAGGCCCCTTTTCCATCTCCAATCTCTTTCCAAACAGAGATCTTTATCTTCTGTCGGCGAACCAGAAAGTAATCTAAGTGATATGTCTCAGATTTCATTTTCAAATGAGAAAAAATCTACCAAGGGTGGGGTCTACATCTTTGTCCTGAGTGGTTCAGAAGCACACAAGAGCTGGAGATGATGAACAAGGATAATGTTCAATCCTTATCCTGGAAAAAAAATCCTGATTATGAAAGACCTAACTCCAAAAACATTTGATGAAGCCATAAATGCAACAGATGCTATGAATGGAGAAAAGCGATAAAAGAAGAAATGAATGCCTTTAATAAAACTGGAATGTACGAAGTGGTTGATACACCCAAGAACAAAAATATTATAGGCTGCAAATGGTTTTACAGAATACAACAAGGAACAGAAAAGGATTCTATTAAATATAAGGCTAGATTAGTGGCCCAAGGCTTTATATAAAAGAGAGGAGTTGATTACGATGATACTTATTTTCCAACATTCAAAATGACCAGCATAAGGATGTTGTTAGAATTAGCAAATGCAAAGAAATCTGAAATACATCATATGGATGTAAATACTGCATTTTTAGATGCAGAGTTAGAGGAAGAAGTGTATATGAAACAAGCACCAGGTTTCGAGCAAATTAAAAATAAAGTTTGGAAGTTGAGGCATGCAGTTTACGACCTTAAACAATCACCTAGGAAATGGTACTTATGCATGGATGCATTTCTGAATGAGCAGGGGTTCAGCAAGCTCAAAGATGATAGAAATATGTATTCAGAGATGATAGAAATATGTATTCAAAGATGATAGAAATAATATGTATTCAGAGAAGGTTTAGAAGTTTGTTACATCGCGGTATATGTGGATGATAACATAATGGTTTCTAGTAATACTGCAATTCTGGAGAAATGCAAGGATATATTGAAGAGTTTATTCAAGATGAGTGATCTAGGACCACTAAAACAAAACAAGGTGCTGCGCACGAGGGGTTGCCTTCTGATGGCTCGAGGTTGTGGTTTCATGGGTTCTGTTTGGTTCTTTTGTGTTCGAATGAACGCAAGAACAATAGTGTTTTTTATTAGTAAAGTTGCTATTCATTGAGATGGTTGTATGTGTTGTTCTATCATGTAGTGATTGTTATGTAGGTTTTATTAACACAAATTGACTGAGTTCGTGTGATTGTATTGGTTATCTAGAGTTGTAACATTTTGATCAGCATGTATGCCAAGTCTCATTCAGTTACAGAGGCACAGAATGGCTCTGACCATCTCGAAATCAGAAATGTAGTCTCATGGAATGAAATGATTGCAGGCTGTGTTGAACATGGATGTGGAAAGGAAGTTCTGACCAGATGTTATCACATTTTTTTGTGGCTTAAAGTGCTATGGCAGCATAGGGCTATTGACAAGGGCCAAGAGATACATAGAAAGGTGCAGAAGGGTTTGGATAAAGACTGGTTTGTGGGCACCACATTGATTGACCTTTATGCCAAATTTGGCTTGCTGTCAGAGACTGTTGAAGTTTTTAATAAGCAAGAATTTAGGACTGTTGAGTCATGAAATGCACTTGTCTCAGGGTATCCTGACAGTGGTATCTGGTATGGAAGCTTTGAGATACTTTACACATATGCAAATGGAACAAAAGCAACAATTTGAATGAGAAAGTTGTAGACTTTATTAACCGAATTTGCAGTCGAAATTGTTGTTTGAAGGCCAGCCAGCAGCCAAAAAATAAGGAGCACAAATGAGCTGACGTGCCTATTTATAATGTACAATTTTACCAATCGTGAATCCGAGGTAATCAATTTGTGGAGAACTTTGGAAAGACCTAAGCCACAAAATACCAAATGGAATCTTCGTCCAAAGACCCAATGTTCGCAATGGATTCTGGACTTGCTATGACTAAAGGGGAGAATATGTATAATCATGAGGCATGTCTTCTACAACATAAGAAAAAACTTTGTTTGCCATATTTCAGGCCTCTCTTTCTTGGCCTTGTATAAAACGAGAGGAGCTATTTCCAGCAACACATCCAAGTAATATACCTTGATTCTAAAAAGCCTCTCGTCTGCTGGCTTCCTCACCAGAAACTAATGGATACACGCGAAGATGGACATCTTGGTGTGTTCCACCCACATAATTTCCATGATTCCCAAGATAATCAAGCTGAGATCTAGAATCAATTGCCGCTTATGCATGTGGCCTATAAACTCCATTGCCTGAGCAGTGAAGGCAATAGACCTCATGTGCATTTCTTGCATTTCTATCTGTAAATGCATTTCTCCAATCATGATAAGGGCGGTTCAGGTGTGTGATTCGTTCCGTTGGTGTGGATAGAAGAAACCATGGGTTCATGAAGAGGACCATCATCCTCGACATTATCATCTGGCTCTTGCTCTTCTGACTATGAGCGTCCATTACAGGAATGTTCAAAGACATCATACTCGGCAAGATCATGTCCAGCAATCACGTTCTCAGATGCGTTCGTGTCATTGTCTGCACTACCATTTTGTAGTTTTATCAAAATTTCTTCTTGATCTAATATACCAAGCCAAGTGGCAATCTCTTTAGCAGTCATTTTATCCTGCAAACATTTTGACTACCTCATCAGCTTCTGTATTTTTGCAATATCTGGAGATATGTGTTTGATAACAGATGTAAGAACAACTTTCCAGGCTTTTTTTAAATCGTGTGGTTTCTTATACAGGATATGTTCTTGAGTTCTTGATAATGCCGACTGTTGCCACCATTTCTCATTACCTGATGGCCACCAAAGAGGGGACGTTGCCCTTTCCAAGGGGTACCGTCTTTGTGGTGGATCACAGTACTGCATCAATGCAGACAACAGCGATCCAAGAGTTGTATCTTGCAACTCTTATAATCTTTATGGTGCAGGAGCAGCTTCGGCATTGCCATTAGTCTTTCTCTTATTTGCATGTTCAGCTTGATACTTTTGTATTGCAGCAGGTCCATTCTTATCGAATCTGACTTTTTCCTTCCACCAAGCTCTAATGTTATCTCATGCTCCAGTTACTGGCTTTCCTTTCTCTAGAATTTTCGCCAAACCATTGGCCAAATCGTAGGAAACACTCAATTTGGGCACCTAATCGTACATGGTAGTGCAGAAAAACCACACACCATACACAATCAAGTATATAGATATAAAACGTCCTAACTTGAAAATGCTGCAATATATTGAACGTCAAATCTATAACATCTTTTAATCTCCTATTGTTTGAATATTTTGCCTTAACCTCCTTCTGCTAATCCAATCGGCTCATGCACATTAAACCTCAATCCAATACACTCAGGGTAAAAAGTTAAATTTGTCCTCCATATTTGGCCAGCTCGGAATATACTTAAGGGCAATCTGACAACCATGAGAAACTTTGTGCACAAAACACATTGATGTTTTCGAGAGCACGTGGTTGATTGCAAAAATACATGAATAGATTGTGTAAACATATATTATATGATGACCACCTTGACTGCAGAAGACAATTATGTTTCTGCAATTTTCTACACATGCCAAAACTTGACTGCTACATGAAAAAAGAGAACTCATGAGCACAACAAAAGACTAAGGAGGCATATTTGCTTATTTTGTCATCAAGAAAATTAATTCTTGACTTCCTCAATGAATATTTAGTCCAATGCACTTTACCCAGTCAGTTTGTCGTTTTCTAATTTTAAGTAAAGTACATTGTTATGCACTGGCAATTGTTGCACTTCATGCTAAGTTGAAGATTGTGCATATAACGGGAGACAGAAGTACCATTTCCTTTTCTGAATGCAAATAAAAAGATTGCTCCACAATTACAGTTGTTAATATGAGATATATACACTAACTCTTGAATATTTTTCCCTTTCCTTCTGTGCTAACTTGAATGTTTTCTTTTTCTTCTCTCCCCACTTGTCGACCTTGCAGCTTCTGCCTTGACAACAGCAGTTACAGATGCTTTTGTTGGTCGTGCAATAATAGCTGCAGATGGAGCTTCCTCTGGAACTGTCCGTGGTGCTTTAAACGGTTATTATGGTAGTGTTTCCAGAAATAAAACCACTGTCGATGAGCAAGCTCCTATAAAGACATTAAACATTGGGTCAATGAATTGATTTACACAGTAAGTCCATGAACTGTAAGAAAATCAATACAGTAAAATACTTGCTTTGTGATTTCTTAGAATAAAAAGTATGTACATACTGCAGGACCTATTTTCTACCTTATTGGCGGGGTACTGCGAAAGTGAGAACTCTGAGGCAGGTCCAAGAAGAATAAAGCATGATGATACCTGTAGAAGAAATAACACCATTACATTAAATTTAGAATACAATGCATTCATACATCACACATCACACAAATTATCAAAATTCTATGATGATCTAACTACTTAGTGTAGCATCGTAACAAAACAGAAAGAATGGCATACACTATAAATTTTGCATATTCTGGCCATCGCCAGTACTGTAGGAACTTTAAATACCCAATAAATGACTCATCGTCTAAATAACGATTTTGTAACAAGTCTGCAAGTGAAAAGGTACTATGGTCAGAGAGATGCAAAAGCTTAAGATGTCTATGAACAGGATACAATAAATTATGCAAAAAATATGACTAACAGCTAAAGCAATGATATAACATAAATTCAGTTTGAAGACTTTTAACTTCGACTAACTACTTCAGCTCAAATACTTATTGCTGAACGCTTTTACTTATACGGGGAACAAATCTCTTAGAATGAAGGTAAGTTGGATAAGCAAGGCATTGCACAAATTCCAGTTCTAACAGAAACCTTTGTCTTCCTCCATTAGTCTCCTTAAACCCGTCCTTCAACCTGCACCATAACATGGTATAAGTTTCTATTATTCTACACAAGGTCACTGGTACTTGCAGAAATTAAACATCAGAATCTTGGAATCACATCCTACTTGCTCATTGTAAAATGATCACTGCGAAAGTGAGAACTCTGACGCAGCTCCAAGAAGAATAAAGCATGAGGATACCTGTAGAAGAAATAACAACATTACATTAAATTTAGAATACAATGCATTCATACACCACACATCACACAAATTATCAAAATTCTATGATGATCTAATTACTTAGTGTGGCATTATAACAAAACAGAAGGAATGGCATACACTATAAATTTTGCATATTCTGGCCGCCGCCAGTACTGTAGGAACTTTAAATACACAATAAATGACTCATCGTCAAAATAACGATTTTGTGCCAAGTCTGCAAGTGAAAAAGGTACTATGGTCAGAGAGATGCAAAAGCTTAAGATGTCTATGAACAGGATACAATAAATTATGCAAAATATATGACTACAAGCTAAAGCAACGATATAACCTAAATTCAGTTTGAAGACTTTCAACTTCGACTAACTACTTCAGCTCAAATACTTGTTGCTGAACGCTTTTACTTATACAGGGAACAAACCTCTTAGAATGAAGATAAGTTGGATGCACTGCACAAATTCCAGTTCTAACAGAAACCTTTGTCTTCCTCCATCAGTCTCCTTAAACTCGTCCTTTAACCTGCACCATAACATGGTATAAGTTTTTATTATTCTAGACAAGGTCACTGCTACTTGCAGGAATTAAATATCGGAATCTTGGAATCACATCCTACTTCCTCATTGTAAAATCATGCCTTACTGAAGGCGAGGAACTCTAGTTTCGAGTTCGCCAATTTATTGTAATGAGAGCCGCCCACACACTCAAAATACTCTCCATCTGCCCAACAGACCTCTCCGGACATACTGCAGGACATATTTTCTACCTTATGGGCGGGGTGTGCCATGGCAAATTCCAGCAACATGCCCTTTACCAATAACAGCAACAATAGATGTAGAATGTTGAGCGACCTTGCGCAAATATGTTGTCATGAACCTAGAACAAAACCATGGTTGTACAATGCCTCGCTAAATCTAGAATACAATGCATTCATACATCACAAATCACACTATCAAAATTCTATGATGGTCAGAGAGATGCAAAAGCTTAAGATGTCTATGAACAGGATACAATAAAATATGCAAAAAATATGACTAACAGCTAAAGCAACGATATAACCTAAATTCAGTTTGAAGACTTTCAACTTCGATTAACTACTTCAGCTCAAATACTTGTTGCTGAACGCTTTTACTTATACAGGGAACAAACCTCTTAGGATGAAGATAAGTTGGATTAGCAAGGCACTATACAAATTCCAGTTCTAAGAGAAACCTTTGTCTTCCTCCATCAATCTCCTTAAACCCGTCCTTTAACCTGCACCATAACATGGTATAAGTTTCTATTATTCTACACAAGCACTGCTACTTGCAGAAATTAAACATCGGAATCTTGGAATCAAATCCTACGTGCTCATTGTAAAAATCATGCCTTACTGAAGGCGAGGGACCCTAGTTTCGAGTTCGCCAATTTATCGTAATGAGAGCCACCCACAGACTCAAAATACTTGCCATCTGCCCAAGAGACCTCTCCGGTTAGCCGGTTTCGAGAGGGCTGCCCATCAACAGAAGTGACCGATAGTTTACAGCCAATCATAAGTTTGGAGCAGTCACCAGCATATCCTAGGAATATTCTAGCATATACCTGGGATATGCCAAAAGCCCACATAAACAAGGGTTTGCCCCCCTAGAGGCAACCCAAAAATTAGACATCGAGGTGTACAGGTACAGGTGTTATGCAGATATTCTGAGTTCGCAAGAGGAACCTTCAGTTGCAAAGATAGTCTGCATTCTGCAGAACTGCAGGAAGAAAAAGGGGCTAGTTTGAAGAATCCGGCTTTCCTCTATTGTAGAAACCGGCTTGTGCAGCGATTGAAGCAGATGGCCCTCCCATTGAACGAATTCCCCCCCCCCCCCCCCCCGAACCTATCCATCCCCCCTCTGCTGCCCGATTTAGTACGCTTAAAAAATATCAAAAGTCTTGTACAGTTTGTCTTATCCGGGTGATGCGATGGGGGAGGGGGGATGGAGTTCAATGGAGGGGGGGGATACTCATCAGAATCTTTCCAGCTCGGATACTACTACGATGAGGGGGGCCGGATTCTTCAACTGTGTTTTTGGAAGTTCATGGATTGGAAGTTCATAGTGTTTTTGGAAATTACGTTGTGCCTGTGCTTGTGTCATCAAAGAAGTGGACAAAAGTTGCAGACTTGAATAGTGGCTTGACAGAACAGACAGCTCTGATTCGCGATTTTGTTCATAGTACTAGAGGGAAGGGCAAAATAGCCTTTGTAGTTGTGAGAGAACGAACCTTTACTATGCAATGTGTGGCAAGTTTTCAAGAAGGTTTGGTTAGTAAGGGGTTGGTTAAGTACATAAGCACCCTGAATAAGGAATCAGTTGTTGATGTTGAAGGGGTCGTTGCTAACTCTGGGATAGAACTTACAGGGACTCCACAACAGGTTTGCATATTTCCTTATTCTTTCTGGTCTATTGTTGGAGTTATTCAAATAATAATACTTAACACTAGGTGGAGTTACAAGTTTGAAAAATATATTGTGTATCCAAGGCAGGTTCATTACCTTTTAACATTGAGGATGATGCTTGTAGCGACCAGGAAATTGAGAAGGGAAAGGAGGTAAGTATTAGGCTTCCCATTATGCATGTGACAATCTTTCCAATTTATTAGTGACAAGTAGTTGTTTGTAAACAGAGTGGAGAACTGTATGTGAGCGTTTTACAGGATACAAGATTGAACAACGAGTTTTTTAATCTGCGTACTCCTGCAAACCAGGGCATCTTTCGAGTACAGTCAAGTGTTTCAACTGTAGGTTCATCTTACATTTTATGTTGTTCATGCCAACTTATGTCTACACTTGAAATATAACATCAGTGGCTTGTCTTTTATGATTTCAGCTTTTCCGCGACTTCCTACTTTCTAGAGACTTTATGGGAATTCACACCCCAAAGCTTATGGCTGGAGCGAGTGAAGGTGGTGCTTCGGTATTCAAATTGCAATACATTGGACAACCAGCATGTTTGGCATAGTCACCACAGTTGCATAAGCAGATGACAATCTGTGGAGGCTTTGGCCGGGTTTTTGAGATTGGTTCTGTCTTTAGAGCAGAAAACTCGTTTACACATCGCCATCTATGTGAATTTGTAGGTCTTGATTTGGAAATAGAAATAAAGGAGCACTACTTTGAGGCAAGTGTTCACTGCTTAGCTGCGTACTTACAAAAATATATTGAATAACGTTTGTAATGGCAATTTTAGATTCTTGATTTGTTAAGCGATCTATTTCTGCATATAATTGAAGGCCTGAACACCAAGTGTGTCAAAGAACTCGAGGCTATCAATCAATATCCATTTGAGCCCTTGAAGGTTTGTTTCTACAATTTGTTGGGGGTATATTGATTTTTAAAAATAAATAGATTATATTTTCAGTATCTCAAAAAGACATTGCGGCTAACGTTTGCAGAGGGTGTAGAAATGCTAAAGGTATGTAGCTCTGAAATTTAGCTCCTTTCTAAGCATGTTTTAATTCCTAATAGATCATTATGTTGTTCAAGAAGCAGGCATTGAAGTTGATCCATTTGGAGATCTATCTACTGAAACGGAGAGGTGATAAGGTCAATAAGTCAAGGAAAATTAGGTCTTTCATTGCTATGCTTTACCTTGTAAAAAGTTGACTAAATTGACAAGCCTGCAGGTACAACACCAATTTTTATTTCCTTTATCGGTATCCCCTTGTTGTTAGACCTTTTTACACCATGCCAGCCGTTGATGATCCTCGCTATATCAATTCATTTGATGTCTTCATTCGAGGTAAATCTTTTCGTGGCTTGATTGGATGAGCTTGTTTGGCATAGAAGTTGTACAGAAAGTTGAGTCTCTCTCCTGTAGAGATCAAACCACCAATATTTATGAACTTTAGTGCTTTGCTAAGAAAAATTGCTGTAAATTAAATATTGTTGTTTCTGACACATTCAAGAGCAAATTACCTGTAATTGAAGTTCTACTTTTGACATTTTCAAGGATAAAGGATATGGATAGCTTAATCTATATTTCGCAATTACTGGTTATGGCTCATAGATTTATATTTTTTCTATTTGCATTTCTTTAATCGCAGGAGAAGAAATAATATCCGGTGCGCAAAGAATACACGAACCCGAGTTGCTTATCACAAGGGCGAAAGCTTGTGGAATTGATGTTGAATCATTGACGTCCTACATTGATTCCTTCAAGTAAGAAATATGTTGGGATTGTCGAATTGGATTGCTTTAAGCAAATGGAATTTAAGGATTCCATTAGAGCCAACAATTTACATGTTCAATAATATTGTTAATATGCATGCGAAATGTGGGAGTTTAGAGAACGCTCACCATATATTTGACAAAATGCCTACATAGAATGTATTTACTTGGACATTGCTGATAACATGGCACATTTAACATGGAGATGCTACAGAGGCAATTGAAGTTTTTAGATGTATGCAGCATGGAAATATAAAGCCAAGCATTGTTATTTTGGGTAGTATTTTAAATGCAGGTGCCTACATCTCATCCTTAGGGCAAGGAAAGCATGTGAATGCCTATGTTTTGATGCTTATACATGTCTGCGATGGTCTCATTAGTAACACCCTCATTGATATATATATGTGAAAGTAGGAAAATCATGTGCATGCCCATATTCTGATGCTTGTACATGTCTTGGATGGTCTCATTAGTAACACCCTCATTGATATATATGTTAAAGTAGAGAGTATACGTGATGCCCAAATTGTGTTTAGAGATTACCAATATGAGACGTTATTTGGAGCACAATCATTGTAGAAGGTTTTGGCAAGGTAGCAATAGAGCTTTGTAGGTATATGAAGCTTGAAGGTATAAAGGCAAATGATGTAACTTTTGCATGTATTTAAGGGGAAGTTTGAAGGTATAAGGGCAAATGATGTAACTTTTGCATGTATTTAGGGGGCATGATTTTGGTTTAGGAAAACATGTCCATGCCAGTAATATCAAAACTAGAATTCCATGTGATGTTTAAACTAGAATTCCATGTGATGTTTATCTTGGAAGTATACTTGTAGATATATATGCAAAATGTAGAAGCATCAAAGAAGCCTCCCAAGTATTTGACATAATGATTTCAAGAGACACAGTAACATGGAACATATTGATTTCAGGTTATGCGGAGAATGGGCTTCTTTTTCATTGTTTAGAGTCATGCAAAATTATATGAAGCCAAATATTGCTTCTGTAACTACTTTATCTGAGGTGATTTTGACTTTATGGGCTTTCAAATATCCATATATCTTAAATAAATAGCTGACTTCATTTTCATTCAGATATCCAAATAAATGTTAGAATAAAATAGAATAGAATAGATTTTTTATCGTCCACGGAGACCGATTGGCCTATGGGACCCAAACAAAAAAAGAGCAGCAAGCGTATTACTGTCAGGATTAAAAAACCCCCACCTCGAAGGGTTTTCGAGGGAAAAACCTTAGCAATAATAAGTATGCTGGCATGCTGTACAATTGTATAGGACAGTTCAATACTGTCCCGGAGGACACAACTGAGTCCGTGCATCCATAACCTCCAGGAGGTATGACCCCAACAAACCCATTGACGTCGTATTCAATAACTCATGCAACGGTTGGCCCGACACTAGTAATCGAACATACCGCTCTCGGATATGGGCAAATGCTGGGCAGATCTAGAGGGCATGACATTCATCCTCAATGGCGCTTTGGTGGCAACACTGGCAAAGCCTTTCCTCCCGTGCTTCCCGAGCCCAACATCCTGTCTCAATGCAAAGACGATGTGCATCCGTGCGAATGGAAGCTATAAGTCTGCGCTTCTTCATGGGCAAATGGGTGTACAAGTACTGGTGTGGGATTCTCATGAGCCTAGGATTGACTTGCTGCTATATGCCAGGTTCCAGCAGGCTTTGAGGCGTTGGGGACCCATCGCTATGGTCAAAGCAAGGTTGGGAAAATGTGTATCACCCATAGCAACCACCTTCTGGAAGTAAATGATATGGCATTCCAATGCAGCCCATTGAAGCGGTAGAAAACCTGTCTCCTAGAGTAGGATCTGGTATAGAACTGTGGACTTTACTCCAAGGGCTCGTGCCAAGAAGGCTTTCTGCACCTGCTCGAGGTCATTCCAGGTGTTGAGGGATATCACCGGCCCCCACACTTCTGCCCCATACAAGAGGACCGGCTCGACCAAGGCCCGAAACAAGTGTGACTGGTGGCCCCAGGCATACAACTCTGCCTTGTGGCTGTTGTTCTGCATGGCATATAGTGCTTTCCAACCTGCCATGACCCGCAACCTGATGGCAGCATCCCAATGGTTGGTAGCAGAGAACTCGATTCCCAAGTACTTGTCGGTCGGAGCCACCTCTACATCTTGTCCCTGGTAAGTGAATGAGGGAAGCCTTGGCTGACGGGATGATGAAACTAGCAGCACCCTAGTTTTGGCCAAGTTAACTCGCATGCCAGTGAATCGGCAAAAAGTGTCAAGAGCATCCAGGTGACGTTGCATGTCCTCTGGAACGTAGACCAAGATGTTGACATCGTCAGCATATATGAGTTGCCGGATTGTGTGATGCATGAGATGGGCGCCTGCCCCTCCATGCTCAGATGGGTAGCCTACGTTAATGATAATTTTATCTACTGGAATCTCATCATTCTTGGCTACAAACTCACTGAACATTTATCACACTTTAGTCTTCCATCACCATGTATAATATGATCTTGGATTACCTATTCTAAAATCACGACTCACCCTAATCCCATAGGTCTTCTTAGACACCCTTGAGCCCATAACCTAGTTGACGCAAAATGAAAAACTGGGATAATACATTAAAATCAATTGAATACCAGCCAATATAGATTTATATTACAAAGACAAACAACAAAATGCATTGTATATTGACGATATGATACTAACTGGAACTTTTGATCCCATGCATATATGGAGCAAAGTTACAATCTGCAATTATTGCAACAGCCTATCAGAAGTGTTACAGGATTGTTGACAGGTCCAATAATGAGTCAGCATATTCCACGTCACCCCAAAGGGCATGACTGTTAATTACAGACGCATCTTATATTAGTTTAATTTTCTCTATTTTTTTGTTATCTGGTCATTCCTCCTCTGTAAGCTACGGCAAGGGCTATTCTTGCCTAATCCATTATATATCATTCTTTTATTCTATAATATGGTATCAGAGCCCAGAAATGGGTTCTAGGAAGCAGAAAAAGGACTTGACTGCTCTTAGGGTTCAAAGGGCTATTATCAGAGTAAATCAGAGGCTGCACCAATGAAATCTTCCGTACTTGAAAGACTAAGATTCAATTAAAAGATTAAGTTTCAGAAAATTAGGAGCAGGTTGAAAGTATGTGATTGAGAAATTTAATGGGAAGAACTTCTATACCTAGCAGATAAAAATGAAGTTTCACCTGATTGAAAAGATCTTTTTGGCATGATAGATGAATCTGAGAAAAAGCCCATAGATGCAACAGAATTGGTGAAGTGGAAGTTGAAGAACAAACAAACCATGGCAATAATTGGGCTTGGGTTAGGAGACTCCCAGATACATTCATGCAGATCTTACAAAAAGTGCCAAAGAAGTTTGGAAGACATTGGAGAGTATTTTTGATGCTCAAGCCAAGAATTCCAAAGTGTTATTGAAAAGGCAGCTTTTTGATTTGCGCATGAATGAAGGGGAGAATTTGGCTGATCATGTCAATCAGCTAAGATCACTCATGCACCAACTTGCTGGAATTAATGCTTCTGTAGATGATGAAGATGCTAAATGAGTGTTGTATCATAGTCTTCCTCCATCGTACAGCAATGTAGTGACAACTCTGCAGATTGTACAGCGCCTAAGTCTGGATCAGATCATTGCTTCTTTGCTTGAAGAAGAACGAAGGCAGAGTGGAGGGGATTCCTTCTCAATGGCAGTGTTTGTCAAACAAAAGTCTCAAGACTTCAAACGCAGCAGTGAAGGAGTTGATTTGAAGGCTAAAAAGGGAGGAAGCAACACCAATTTTAATTCCAAGAACCGAGCCACAAGTAGTAAGTTCTCTAGAAAAAACATCCTTTCGATTTGCAAGAAAAAGGGATTATGTAATTCTTGCAAGCAGCTGGGGCATTATGCTCAGGAATGCCCAACTCGCCTTGAAAAAGGTAAGGAAAAGGCATTTACTGCAGAAATGGATGAAGAGAGAAGCTTTATGGCTAGATGTGGGAATCAGACTGTTAAAGATGGGCAGTATATCATATGGATGGATTTTGGAGCACCCAACATATTTGTGGCTCCATGACTCCAGACAATCTTGGACACAAAAGATACTTCATCACATTTATCGATGACTATTGTATGTACTTGATTGCCAATAAATCTGAAACTCTCTCTATATTTCATATTTATGTAGCCTGAGTTCAAGTGGAGACAAATAGAAAAATTCAAACACTTTGGACTGATAGGGGCGGTGAGTACACATCTTGTGCTTTTATGTCCTATTGTCAGATGCAAGGAATTCAGCAGCAATTTACAACCCCATATACACCTGAGCAGAATGGGTAGTTGAACGTATGAATAGGACATTAATGGGGGCCACAAGGTGTATGTTGGCATATTCAGGTTTTCCAAAGACATTTTGGGGAGAAGCTTTAGCAACAGCAACATACATAAAGCATCAAGTGATGGCGTACAGTCATGGGAAGTCTCCTGAGGAAGTTTGGACAAACAAGAAACCAAATATTGAGAAGATGTGGATATTTGGATGTCTAACCTATGCGCATATTCCAAAAGAGAAACAGAAGAAATTGGATTTTAAAACACAAACTGCAATCTTTGTAGGATATGGAAAAGCTAAAAGAGGTTACATATTATATTCAATGGAAGATCATCGGTTCTCCTATTGTAGAGATGTAAATTTTTGAGAACACCTCATCTACAAAGATCTTCTTCAAACAGCAATAATTCCTTCTTCTATTGGTACTAGTGCAGTGATCTTAGAAGAAAAAATGAGGAGGCATATCTTGAAGCTAACGATCAGCATGTGGAGCCCACTGATGAGCAGGAAGTTGGTCCAGATATTGGGCCTCAACGCCCATTCTTAACAGGTTTAAATCCAGCACCCGGTTTCCATCAAGTGGGAGCACATGTTGCTGGGAGCACATCCAAACAAAGTGGCTCATCCAGAACTGGAGTACGTGCCGAACCATATGTTACAAGAGCTGGTTGCATGACGAAGCCAACTGTAGCAGTAAAAACATCCATTTCCCAATCCAATAAGAAGCCGTTGTACATGGCACATGCTGGTCCGGTTGTTCTTGAACCTAATTCTTTTGTAGAAGCTTTGTCAAGAACGTATGCTAATGAATGGACGACTGCTGTTGATGCAGAATTTAACTCCTTACAAAAGAATAACACTTGGCGCCTCATTCCATTACCTCAAGTACGCAAACCTGTAAGTTGTAAATGGCTTTTTAAGGTTAAATATAAATCTGATAGCACAATTGAATGGTTTAAGGCGTGTTTAGTAGCCCGGGGGTTTACACAAGTTGAGCATTTGGAATTCACTGAGACTTTTTCTCTAGTTGTCAAAATGGTTTCCATTCGAGTGTTATTGAATTTAGCGGTAACACTTGATCTTGAAGTCCATCAGATGGACGTCAAGACCGCATTCTTGAATGGAGAACTAGATGAAGACATCTATATGAATTAGCCAAAGGGATATGTGCAATCAGGGTCTGCAAGCTTGTATGTAAACGGAACCGTGCCATCTATGGCCTAAAACAGTCTCCTAGACTATGATACCAGCTTATGGATGGGTATCTTGCATCATTGGGCTTTAAAAGAAATGGGAAAAATTCTAATGTTTATGTGTGTCAGTAAGGCACACGTTGTTTTGTCATTGTTGCTCTATATGTCGATGATTGTATTCTAGTAAGCAACTATTTGGCATCATTGGAGAACTTGAAGAAGCAGCTCAGCTCCAGATTTGACATGACAGATTTAGGTGAGATCCATTATTGTCTTGGAATACACCTTCGAGACAGGGGGAGAAAGCAACTTATTATGTCTCAAAGCCGTTATATCTAAGACATGCTTGTACGCTTTGGCATGAATAGTTGTAAGCATGTTAGTGCACCCATGGAAACAGGTCTGAAATTGTCTAGAGATGATTTGCCAAAGAGTTCAGAAGAGCAAGAGAATATAAAATCAGCCCCTTATCGTCAGGTGGTTGGCAGCCTTAATTATGCAATGGTTTGTACAAGACCAGATCTTTCATATGTAGTGGGAGTCACTTCACAGTTTATGAATAATTCCGGAGCATTACATTGACAAAGTGTGAAATGAATTATGAGGTATCTGAAAGGAACAATGCACTTTGGGTTATGCTTTGAAGGAAGAGAGAAGCCATGGCTTGTGGGATATACTGACGCTGATTGGGCGGGGGATTCTGATACTAGGAAGTCCACGTCTAGCTATTCTTGCTTAATTCATTATATATCATCCTTTTATTATGTAATAAGAAGGATCTATGTTTATCTAGTGCAAGAGTGCAGAGACATGCAAGTGGTAAGATCGTGACTTGCATTGGTGCAAATGCATATCTTGGATCAATTGACATAATATCGGCACGATACATGGTTCAAGGTCTTGTAAACTTGATTTTTTTGGCCATCATCTTCATCACATTCCAATGGGCAGGCTTTACTTGCATTATTGTCTTAGTCCTCATAGTTTCCTATATCAAAAGGCCTTGGGAAAGTCCAGACAAATATTATGACTAATCAGGACAAGAGGTTGAGTTTGACAATAGAGGATTTATATAGTATGATAGATGTTTTGAGCAAGGGACTAAAATTGCCCAAGAAAATTGTAATCATAATTGTAAGGTAAGTCCTCGAGGGAACTCTAAAGTGTAGTACAAGCTAATCATCAAATATGTAGCATTATAAGAGGGGGGTTTTTTTTGTGATTTTATGCGCTTTTTGGCATGGTTTTCATATGATTTTATGGGCATATTCACGTGGACGTACTAAACAGTATTTCTAGAGTGCACTCAATTGTTAGCCATTGATTTTAAAGAAGAGGGAAAATCGTGTGGTTGTGGGGCTTTTATTGTTAATATTAGGTTTGTCAAATATTAGGTTAATATTAGGGTTTCGGATTTGCTTGTAGTTCTGCTTCCAGGCTTGGGCCACCAGCATTTAGATCCGGTAGGAGATTTCTGATATTGGGCCAGGGTAGAAACGGGTAGTAAATCGGCCACAGCTGGGTGGATTGACAACTACAGCTGCAAAACCCGAGCTCCATGTAGATTAGGAAGAGTTTTTGTTTGATCTGATAAACCATGGCTAAGTAGAGCCGACAACAGCCGAACACTCCGCCCAAAAGAGGGCTGGCCTGGAAAGAACAGGTAGAAGCTTATTGGTTGAAATAAAAGAGGCTAATCTTTTGTTTGAGAAGATATTTGGGGAGATCGGATCATTTGGGGCGGCAACCTGCAACAAATTGGTTTCTACAAATCAGCTTCCTCAACTCTCAGTTCTCCTGAAGCTCCGATTTGTCAGAACAGAGCTGCCGATACCTCTTTGGACAGCATATTGGCAGCCAGCATTGACGACCCCTTCTGGAGCTGTGACTTATTCCTGTGGCCGAAGTAATTGGAGAGGAGAAGCCTCCCTTGTTCTGCTCTTGGCAGAACCATCTTGCAGCATTGGCGTCCTTTGATTCTGACATTTATATGAAAGGTTGAGCTTTCTATTGAGTTTCCAGAGCCTTGGATAAGTTGGAATGATATACTGATTCCTCAATCCATGTTGTAAAGGTGTGAGCTGTATCTATTTGAGATGTTTGTAGTTCTAGATAAGTTTCCATTTTTCTTACATAATTTTACATTAGCGGACAACAATATACAGGTAACAGTGACATTATCCAATTCCTTTTGGCTTGTCTTGTCAAGCCTGACGACTGCACAACGCGTTCATATCAGTATGCTTACATCAATATTAAGAGCTCCAATGCTCTTTTTCCATTCGAATCCGATTGGTCGTATAATAAATCAATTTGCAAAACACAGGCGATATTGATCGAAATGTTGCGATGTGGGCAAACATGTTTTTGAATATGTTTTTCCAACTTACGTCAACATTTGTGCTTATTGGCATTGTGAATACAGTGTCACTTTGGGCAATCCTGCCTCTTTTGATACTTTTTTACGTTGCTTATGTTTATTTTCAGGTATTTGCCTGATCTTGTTGGCCTCATTCTATTGCTGGAACTATCAGATATGCTGCTTGTTTGCAATTGTCATATTTGTTTTTAGTCCAATCTTGTTGGGACACCATATAACTGCAGTATTCACACTATCAAATCAAGCAATGCTTCTTTCCTAGTGTTTGTCTCTTTGGGGTCAAGCTTTGCATTTGCAGTGCCTTTGCATGCTTATGTTTATATTCAGTTTGTTGTCTGTACAGTTTTTATTCCGGTTTTTGATATGTCTGCATTGACTTATAAGCGGTAACCAATGTGTTTGCGTATATTTGGGTGGCTCTTGGTATGCAATGCAGGGAATTGAGATTACAAAATGTACTCATAGTTGTTTGCAATGGAAATAATTTGTTCGTCTTGATATTATTGTGCTTTTTAGTAATTAATATATAGGCCCAAAAAATTTACCTATGTTTGCTTTAGTTAGGGCTCGAGGGGCCCAAAATTTTTGCTAATATAACAATCAACACACAACTACCATTAACATTAGTAACACAAACCATTGTATTTAACACATTTGAAATAAAATCCCCCTTAAACCCCCTTTGGTTTGGGTGCATATTCACACGGGGGGTTACGTAGGGCAGCGAGAGCCCCAAAAAAATATTTATAATACATGTACAAAATTAACACCATTAAGTACATTCTCTCAAACCTTATAATATTTTGCAAATCTCAATATACAGTATACAAAAACTTGTACATCCATACCCCACAAACGAGGATCGCTATGTACGGTCCAGATCAAGGAATAAAGGGCAAATATGCCCATCTGACAGCTCTCGATGCCTGGAGTAACCCCCCGTGTGAATATGCACCCAGACCAAGTGGGAGGGACAAACAAATAGGACATGCCACATCTGCATAGCTTTTGGCAGTTGAAATGTTGGCATGACAGAAGAAGCAAAGGCAGAGATGGAGGACATACATAATATATGAGTCAGCCTACCATGATGTTATTACTATAATGCAACAAGTGCAGGGAGAAGCTTCACTTAATGTGTTACTAGAACCACAGCCTTTGTGCACAATACACCCATAACACATTCCTATCAAATATAGAAAGACTATTAGAGAAACATATGCAAGAGGGCAGTGCCAACAAAGTCCTTGGCCTATACCTGAAATAATATTGAGGCAGTGTGAGCATCAACAGCATTGAAAGGGTCATCAAGAAGATAGGTATCAGCAATATTGTAAACTGCTCTTGGTAGCTGGATTTGATGTTTCTGACCACCACTAGGTTTAGTTCCCTCTCTCTAATTTCTATTTAACCATCATGGGAAAGTTCCGAAGGTCTTTTCCAAGGCACAAGCATCTTGTACTTTGCATCATCAAGCACACAATGTATATCATGCTACTATGCTATTGTTATCATCATATGAACTCATGTACATTGCAGATCTGCTGCAAAGTTCCATACTATTTGTTTGTCTCTACTCCAAAAGTGTGACTATAGTCAATTAAACCTATAGCATGGCAAACACGAAAAGCAGAACATAAATATAAGGACTCATGACATTTAGGACAGACTTATAGACAAACATGTCAACTTTTCATACCCTAGGAGTCGATCGATGCACTTCCAAGCAGCTGGCATGTAATGGGATTTCTAATTTTCTGAATCACACAATGTGAAAAATTAAAATCCAATAGTAAGAAGAATTTCAGATGAGGTGTCTTGAGACGTAGATAGTCTAGAAATTTAAGAAATGTTGTATGGGGGATTATGCAAGCCTTCTAAAAAAAAAAAAATCAACATTCTGAAACTCTTAATTCTACTTTATAGAATGTGAATAGCATTGAGCTAAAGTAGTAATGAATACCATCTATGATACCTCTTGCACGACATATTGTTGTGCCTAGGTATGCTTGATTGACTTTGGGCAGCAAAAGCACATGTTATGCCTACCCTCGTATGTGCATAATTACACCAACAATAGGCACAACATGCTAACGATTGACATCTGTGTTTCTAGTATGCTCACTATTGACAAGGTTATTCTGTTATACGTCCTTCGCGACAAAAGATATTTTTGTAACCTCTTATAACAATGAGCATATCATGATAGTGCATAGGCTCTATGAATGAGAAAATTCAATAGAATTAAATTCTATATGGAGCCACATGATATTGCATAAACATTTTATTAAATGAGAAATTTCAATAGAATTAAACTCAATATGGAGCCATATCCTACAAAAGATCTAATCAACTATATGTAGAACTTGAGGTCTTCTTATGATGGGCGTACATACTGAAAGTAATAATTACAATAATTTATATCTTTTCCATATGTATCGAATTATTTAAAGGAGATAACTTTTTATTATCCCATTATTCTTTCAAAGCACAAGTTGAATAAAAAAAAGTAAACGTCATTATTCTTTCAAAGCATAAGTTGAATAAAAAAATTAAACATAGCTTTATGTTTATTTTAGTTCTAATTTATTCATTAGACTAGTGCTAGACAGTATACTTCAACTGAAGAGTCGGAGTATTATCCTCATCAACGATGAGCTGGCATTTGCGACTGCCATATTTAGAAGAACGAGAAAGCCATCTCATATGTCCAGGAATATGTGCTGCTAGCAAATCCAAATAAGTAAGTAGCAATGGTCTATCTCGAAGTAAGAACTTGAACTTATCGAGTTCAACCTGAAATTCTTTCTCTATCCCTTCAGCCTTTTGACATGACAACTCTAATGCATCTTTTAGACTAGAACTTGATGTTTCTTGTAGAATGGATACCACATTCCATAATAGCCCTTCATCCTCTTGGAAAGAGACAAGGTCATTGGTGAAAACCATATGGTCCATAATGAGGTTGTGAAGGTTTTGAAAGGACTTATCATTCCACAGATTGTTTTCAATGTCCAAGCCAAGAGCTACATGTTCCAGTGGAAAAGATGGAAAGCCCCCTATGACCTTTCTACGTATAGTTGTATAGGTGGAGAGCGTTGGGCAAGGAGAAGATGGGATAATTTTAAGTTGGCTATGCTCATCCAGACCTTGTAAGTAGATTATCATTCCATCCACAAAACGCTTCCATTGAAGGGAGGAGGTGGTATCTTCATGTAACTCATGACAGATGTCGTTCCATCCTTGAAGGACGGGAAATGACTTTATGTGCAACTTAGAGGTTTTTCCATTCATAACATCAACGATATGCTGAAATATTTCTTGGCGAGAAATGGACTCTTCATTGAGGGACTCTTCTGAGTTATCCATCAAGTCATCTAGGAAGACAAGGAAGATGAAGAACTTGACACAGTGGATGGCAATATTAACATCACCAGCAAACATCATGGACGTGACAAGGAAGGGAACATCGGCAGTTTCAAGCTGAGGAATGGTGATATAACTCCTGAGCCAAGCATGTGCTTCATGGCGAATGAGGTCGACTCTAGGATGACATTTGAGAGGCAACTTAGACTTGATCTTAAGTTGGATAGGATCACTTTGCACTAGGGGCGATATTTGTAAAGAAGTGCATGGGATTGAGAATGCGTTACTCGATTTCTTGAGAAGAGATATGCCAGGAGAGGTTCTGCTGGAGTTGAGAAAAATGCTAGTAGCCATAGCTTATCTATGATATGATGCTTGATAGAAGCATATATACACCATGAGTTGTACAACTGGCTAAGATAAGAAGGGAGAAGAACTTCTAGGTCGTAGTTAGAAATTACCAAATGTATTTCATTGCGCATTTTAAACTAGATTTCAGTGATGATGACAACACCTTTTGAAAGCTTGACTTTAAGGATGAGGACTTTTAGCATAACCTACGCAAGAATTCAAGAAAAAACAACTCCAACTTTGAT
The DNA here is from genome assembly GCA_021234155.1 of Isoetes taiwanensis. Lineage (NCBI taxonomy): Eukaryota > Viridiplantae > Streptophyta > Lycopodiopsida > Isoetales > Isoetaceae > Isoetes > Isoetes taiwanensis. The sequence goes on from JAJEKV010000113.1 coordinate 2,605,083, forward strand.
GAAACGCCCTGTTATAAATCTATTTTATGGTTGCGTCCAATGATGTATAATGCCAAAACTGATGAGCAATCTTGACTTGAAAGTCTTAAATGCCACTTTTTTGAGCTTATCTAGAACTTTTCTTCCAACTTTGATAAAAAAATGGTTCCAACTTTGACAAATTTCTATGGTTACGTCCAATATAATGCTATATTGAATACTTGTAAACTCAGCACATGCAACATATGGACAGTCTTTAGCTTGATTGGGTAAAGACACTTGAGCTCACATGGAACTCTTTTTTTCCAACTTTGACGAAAAATGAGTTTCAACTTTGATGAAATGTGTTGTTATGTTGCATGGTTGCGTCTAACGTTGTTGTATCATTGACAAAATGCTTTATTTTAAATTTGTTGGACAATGTTGTATAATGCCAAAGTGACGAGGAATCTTGACCCGATTTTTATATTGAATATGTACATTTGTAAAAAAAACTCCACAAGGCAACACATGCACAGTCTTTAGGTTGACTGGGTAAGTTGGGTTCACATGCAACATTGTTTGAATGTGTATGGCGACGTGCAAACTGGGGAGTTGATTCCAGGGGTCTCGCGACCAATGGGAGCTAGGAGTGGATCCTAGAATCAGCGACCCAGTTTCATGCCGCCACAACATAGAAACTTGAGTCGCAGAGGATTTGCCATAGAGATTACCTACTGACAACCAGTTGAGCAGAATCAACCGGCTGTTCACCATTCCATATGGCGGCATGGAATGTGGAAAGCGAATTCCAGGGGCCCCACGACCGGCGGGAGCCGGGAGCGGGTCTGGAATCCGCGACCCACTTCCAGGCCGCCACAGACCGCTTGAGCAGAATTGCTGTGCCTCTTTCCATTCCGGAGGCGGAATCGCCGACCCAGTTGCCATGTTGGAGGCGGAGGATTGGTCGACCTAGTTTCCATATTGTATTTGTATTATCCTATGGAAATAGGGCATGCCTGGGCCTGTGAAAAATGGCGAGCCATTTTATTTTGCATCACTGTAAAGGTGCTTTCCCATGGGACTAAAACCGGGAGATTTTCTTGAGGTCAGGCCGAAGGCTCCGGTGTTCCCATGAGCGCCTTACTTGCTTGATTCAGGTTTAGGACTTGAGTGGCAAAGTATTCTCCACACAATTCTGAGCCTCAGGTTTTTGACCTTAGTACCGCTTTTTCAGGTCTACAATTCAATTCATGGGAAAGCACCCTAAGCAAAGGTCGTATGAATCTAGCTTGGGAACCTTTTTTTTCTCCGCCGCCACCGGCGCAATAGCTCCTGCTTTTGCGGCGCCGCTTCTGCCTTGTTCTTAGATTTTGATCTTCCGACGGTGTAGCTTACACGGCTTCGGTTATGGCAAATCCGGAGAGCAAGGCTCTATTAAGGCTCAGAATCGTTGTTTTGTCTTCTTTTTCTTCCGCTTTATATTTCAAAACAATCTGATTATATGTGTTGCTTAATATGGGGGCGAAATCTCTATCTTTCCGTATATTTTTCAATGCAAGCATCTATCTTTCTTTCTTGCATTTATCTTTCAATGCAGGCTTTTCTGGCCCGATTCATCAGCCTTTCGCTCCATGGCAAACTTACTGAAGCCGTCTTTTGCAAAAGCTTGCTAATGTTCATTCCCTATTGCCTCTGCATTATCTTTCTGGATTAATCCCTTTTTGGTATGTTTTTAAGGTGATATCTGTTTCTTGAAGTTTTTATAGTTTCTTGATGATTTTGTTGTTTCCTTAGGAAGATTTCCATATGTTGCTTCTTTCTATGGCTTTGCAGAGTTTGTGTTTGCCTAGCACGAATCTGGTGGGGTTTCTACAAAGTTCTTACGGCTTAGGGTTTGAAGAGTTTTACGGCTTAAGAGTTCTGTTTACGGCTGCTGTTGCATTAGGCTGAATCTGGCTTTGCTGCTGCTGTTGGAGCAGCTCCCTTAGTATGTTCGGTATTAGCAAATGCCGTGAATTGCAGCATTACAGGGAAAGCTGATCAAACCGCTTACCTAGTACAACCCCATATGAAATCATGAGTCTAGTGTTGGCATTTTTGTTCTTGAATCTTATTCATATACATTGGGATCTGCTGGACATGACGATATTTACTTGCACATTTGTATGTAATAATGTATATTTTTCATTCCTTAATATTTGGTTTTTTTCTCATCTTTGACTCTTGACCATTGATGTTTGGAATATTCTTTGTTTTGTTCCAAATCAAAGGCCATTAAATTTTTTGCCAGCAATTCGCCCGCCACCGCCAATGGTCCAAACGCCACACAACAAGGTTGCATATTAAACGGGAGTGTTGCAGAACTCCCGTTTGAAGATTCCCTTCTAAAAAACGTATTAACTATTTGAAATGGCCCTTTTTGGGGTTAAGTCCAGAAAATCATGGCAATTACAATTTAATATGTGTTATTTTGACCCAATTTGTTTTTTTAACCATTGGGTCAACATATCAACCACTTGAAATGGCAGTTTTAGGGGTTATTCTCAAAACATAATGATGATTATGATTTAGTGTATGCTATTTCAACCATATTTATTATTCTTGCTATTGGATAATTGTGAACACACCACAAAAATAGGTTATTTTGCAACATATCACAAGTTAAATTACAAGCAGTAAAACAGAAATTGCAACATGAGAAAAAGAAATAAACATAAAGTTTTCTAGTGTGAAGAAGAAGCAAAAGCACTAGAGCATGCTAAATCTATCTACAGAAGAACCTAATCAGTATTTTTATTTTTTGTACACTATTCTGGAATAGGATTGTCGATTGCTCGTGCACTCTTGCTATTCCGGAATACAAATTGAGAGCCATATTTTGAATCAGCTGCACCACACCTTGTATTTAAATTGTCATCTAACATGTCAGTTCTTGTTTAATTATGAAGGTCGCAACTAATGCACACCAAAAAACATGTTTTGTGTGTTCTAATATCAAAGACTTGTATCCACTTCTCCTCATCTCTAAGGACTGGCATATACAAGAAACCCATCATGTACATCATAACCATGTTTGCAGAGAAGAAGATAATACAATAATAATGTTGTTCTCAGTTTTTAGAAAGAATCAAAACAAGGGCAAAATATTGCCACCTAAGAAAGATGAAATGCTAGCGGTGATAACTTTCACTCAATATACATCCACATTCATGATTTTAAGATATGTACAAAATGGCATTTGTTACGTGATGTATATATAACTGCTGCAAAGCTGTCAATGCCTTTCAAGGCCTCAAATGGCTAAGTGTTTTGCCCACTCTTGATTGTTCTTACAAAAAGATCAGAGGACACTGGTGTAGAATTGGAAAATTGCAAGACAATGATTTTTCAATCATGAAATCAAGATATGGTTTCACCTTAGAGCTTTGAACTGTACACACTGAATTTTAAGCAATCAGTGTGATAGGAGTTGCATATACATCCCATTCAGTGTATGGAATCTAAACAAGCTTCTGCTTGTTCTCTCTGCAAAACCATGTTAACAAGCTCGCACTCCAATAACATCCTTATTCTGCCTACTTCAGCAACTGAGGATGTGCTGCCATTTTCAATGCAAGATACTCTGGATTTGTTTGCAAAAATGTTCTAAGTTCATCCCAGCTGATAACACCATGCTCCAAATCCAATGTCTGCAACGTATTGCTTATCTGCATCCATCCTTGACAGAAAAGAATATACTGTGTAGATAATTACCTTTGACTGCTCCAGGAATGTGCTCAGCATGCTAAGCATATAAGTCTGACCACAAACACAGGGTTTCGATTCTAAAAATCAAAAGCTTTTCTTTAAACAAGGTGACCTGTTCACAATAGCACAACATAAACAGAAGTCTTACTCCATGTCTTTTCATACCTGATAGAAACCTGATAGAAAAGTTTTGGCATTAGAAGAAACCTGATAGAACCGTTCTTGCAATCGTCAAGCATTGGAGGAGCCGAAAAGGATTTACCAGTGCAACCAGTGCATCTGCATCTGTCCCTTGCTCAGCAGAACCTACCTAGCGCTTAATCTCTGGCCCAACCCTAAACTACACGAAACTGGCAAAAAGACCAATATAGATCGCGCCATGGCTTATCTTGTAGCCAGAAACAATGCCAAGGCCATTGTGAAAGTGAAATGGAAGCTCGAGGTCGGGAAGGAGAGATCGCCTTGATCAAAGCTTGAAAAAAAAAACATCAAAACGTATTCCGGAATACAAAGTGTATTCCGGAATACATTTCCCACTTATGATTTTGACCAAGACCCGGTATCCCTGTCTTAAAAAGAAAAAAATCAATATCCCCTTTTTGTTTTAAAACTACAACTCTGTATCCACACAAAATAAATAAAAAAAATTGAAAGGTCGACACCGCCAAAAAAATCTAGTTGTTGCTGTAGTTGTTGCTGGTTTAGTTTTTCCTTCCGCTAATCCCTTCAGAACTTAGAACTATGTTCTTATATCCCCAAATAAAAAAACAAATAAAATCGCAAGGTCCTTCAAATCAAATGAAACAAAAAAAAATTGTAAGGTCATTGAAAATGCCGAAAACTCGAAAAACCTGGAAAATTGCAAGGTCACTGTTTACTCTCAGAAACTTGTACAGCAAAAGTGTATTCCAGAATACACTTTGGATTTAGAGCAAAACCAAAAGTGTATTCTGGAATACACTTCGACTTTTAAGAAAAGCAAAAGTGTATTCCAGAATACACTTCTGTTATCCTCGAATAGCAAAAGTGTATTCCGAAATACAATTTTGGTACTCTCAAATATTATATCATTAAAAAATAACACATTGTACCCTAAAAGTACGTTTTCTGGAATATAATCCAAGCTAACAAAATGTTGTATAGGACGTACACTTAAATTAGTGGTTTTCTTAAAAAATACACTTCAGAAATTCTAACTGTTAGAAAAAGTGTCACTTTGACACAGTCAATTTTCTCTTTGCACAAAAAAATGATTGATTTTGGGGGGGTCAAAATGCAATTTTATGACCAAAATAAAATTTTTACCTCATTTTAGCTCCTTTTTTAGGGGAAAAAAAGGAATCTTTGAGGAATATTCCTTTTGCTCCCATTTATAATGCAACCTTGTTACACATGGTTAGAAGATTAAAAGAAAAAAAAGAAGGTGAAGGCATGCCTCTGCTGGCATCGCATCCGGAACCATCATGAAGCTGCAGCCAAGGCCATGAGATTCGGCCATAAGATTCGAAGCTCCAGGCCTTCACTATGCTCCGGCTCCAATCTCTGCCCCAATCCGGCTACTCAGGCAAATCTACATCACGCCTTCACCTAGTTGGTGCTAGTGATTGCAAACTTGAATAGAATTCCTCCTCCTGAGAATCTAAATAATCTTCTTTCTATGAATTTAAATTTTAACTTCTTGGATCATTCTTTCCAATCCATTTCTATCCAGATTAACCAATCTTTGAATATCAATACGATAAAATTGTCTGTTGCAGGAAACATATAGGTGCAAGTGATTGGTGACGTCGAACAAGCGGAGGAAATTGAGCCTAATCTTCCTTAACAATCCATTTCGTTTGCCAAAATGGATCTCCTTCCAATCAAGCCTAACCAGAACGGACAATCCATCTCCTTGGCCAGGATGGATCTCCGTTGAAACTTTTCTTGCATCTACGGAGGGCGTATCTATGGTAGACAGATCAATCTTTATTTGAACTATTTATCCTTGACAGATCTTGAACTATTCTAAACTAAACGAATTCTAAACAATGTAAACTGCGGCCCATTGTTTTAGTAAGATGTCTTGATAATGAATACCTGTCTATAAGAAATTGTAAATCTATTTTATGATCGTGTTGCTAATGAATGATCATGCCATTAATAAGTGCCATAAGTGTTGATGTTAAAGGATGACATTGAAATTCTAGATTGGTATCTAGAGTTTTGAGCAGTAGTTGGTGCTATTGGTTGGAGTCGGTGCTTCAACGGAACCCTTGATCTTTTCTTAATCTTGCCTTTATCTTAAAACTTAAATTTTATCTAGTAGTTCTTAAGCTTTGCTAATATATCTCAAAAGAATAATCAGATCTTTCCTGAATCTTTATCTTAATCTTTAGCCACAACAGTTGTGATTGTCATAAATAGTTGGTGCTATTTATGAGATCATAATCCTAGCCTTTGGTCCTTAAAATGGATTGAGTTGGTGCTCATGTACAAATTGAGTTGGTGCTTATGTACAAATTGAATTGGTGCTTAATTTGAGGTTTGCAACTGAGATCAGTTGCTTCCAAAAAGGGAAGAATTGTTATGAATATGGTAGCTCGGGGGAGTGGTCTTGGATGTTGGTCTTGGTGGACTAGCGTGGGTGTCTAAGTTTGGCAAAGTATTGGCAAGGAAAGGCAACAAAGGCAATCTATGATCTATATTTATGATGCTAAAAAGATTTAGCCAAATAAAAAAGGGCTAAAGTCGTAGCAGAGACCTATAAATAGACCTTGAACTTCAGTTACACATATCTCGGCAACCAAAGCTCCGATTGAGGCGATTCTTACTTCATTGGAACCGGCCCGGAGTCTAGTTCCCGAATTGGGGATGCACTTCCGTGAATCATCCGAATAAGAGAGATATAGTCGAAAGAGTGATAGGGGGTCAAAGAAGACTGCTCTACTCATTCGCTCTTGAATCTGATTCTAAGAAAGCCATTACTTTTTCCTAGAGCTTCTGCTGTTCTTATTCAATAGCCGGTTACTATCCTAGAGCCTAATTCTTGGTGTCTTATATTGAGGACTGCTAGCTCGAGGGAGGAGCTACCAGTGGAAGCTGATTGTCAGGACTTGCCATAATTCTGCCAATTCTTAGCACCGAATGACCCGGTTGGGTGGTGAACTATCATACATTGGTTATTGCATCTTGACCTAACTCTGGTTTTGGTGAACTAGAGCTTGGCCAATCTGACTTATCCAAGTAACTCATATTGTATGTTTGTTTGTGTGATCCATAACAATTGGTATCAGAGAAATGTTACGCACTAGCACCTCTAGTGGTAACCAACACACCAAAAGGGCCAATGGGCCCCAACCTTTCCAGGATTTATCCCATACCCCACAGACCATATCAATTCCTCCCCTTCCTCGAGATGCTTGCCCTCAAGCATGTGGAACACACCAATGTTGCCACGAGGAATTGAACTTTGGCTCTGATACCAAATGTTACACACTAACACCTCTAGTGGTAACCAACACACCAAAAGGGCGGATCCTTCAAGGAAATTATCCAATGGGCCCCAACCTTTCCAGGCTTTATCCCATACCCCACAGACCATATCAGCCCATTGGCTCCATTGCTTTTTACAATAGTGACAGAGGTGCTTTCACAATTGTTCTCTAGTGTTGCTGAGGATGATGTGATTAGGGGTCTACCTATGGAGAATGGCTCTCAAGAAATTATTAATCAGTATGCAGATGATATGTTTCTATTCTTGATAGCAGAAGATGATAATCTCCAAAATGCCAAGCTTCTGCTTATCACATTTTCCTTAGCCTCTAGAGTTTTGGTCGGTTGGCAAAAGTATTCTGCGTTACGGACTCTAGATGATGTTGTTCCACCTTGTGTTCTTGCCTATCCCTGGAAGGTGTTGCCTCATGGAAAGGCAACCAAGCTTCTTGGTATCCCTGTGGATATCCATGTCTCGATTGTTTATGCTTGGGATGTCATAATAGAGGGGTTGCAGAGGCACCTTTTTTGGTGGGACACTGCTAAACTCTCTATGCCTGGCAGGGTAACAGTTGCCAAGCATGTCTTGAGCAACATGCATATCTATATGGCTTTTGCCATTCTTGCTCATTAATCAAAGTTTTAGGAGATTGTGGGTGTTATCAGAAACTCTATTTGGGGTGGAAATGAAGCAGGGGTTGTGATAAAGGTTGCATGGTCTAAGTGTGTAAAACCTAAGTTTGCTGGAGGTTTGGGCATGATTGATATCCATTTGCGGAGTAAAGTTTTGATCTCAAAATTCCTTCTCGTGGGTAAAATGACTCTCCTGGGTTGCGACTTATTGCACAGGCTCTTACCTACTGTATTCCTTTTGGTAAAGTCACACTTCAATCTGTTCTTCCATGGAGTCTATTTTATGAGTTGCGGCCTTATCATAATGCTTCTCCATTTTTACAGGGATTGTTAGATTCCTGGCACATAGTTAAAACATTATTTCATATCAGTCCAGTTGCTTGTGCTCAGTTGAATGCACCTTGTTGGTGGATCCCAGACAATGCACCACTTTGTGTTACATTGCACACTCAATGACATTGGAAAACAATTGCAGCATGGTTTGACTCAAGCTAGCTGCTGTCATGAAAGGCATTTCAGCTAAAGTTTTTGTTGGGGCGATGTAATAGAGTTTTTTGGCAAAAAATTATTGACTATCTACAGCCTATTCTGCCACACCAAGAAGATATGTTGATATGGGTTTGTCATGAGGCAGTGAAGGAGTGGAAATTTGTGAACTCTATGTATAAGTTATTGCTTGATATTGATATTCTTCCTCCTTCTAATAAGTGGCCCCTTCAACTCCTTCCTCTTCAATGGCACCAGATGTGGCATTGGGCATGGATAAGCTACTTCATCCTAAAGTGGCAGTTCTTTGGTGGCAGATTCTTCATCGATGTATTCGGGTTAATGTGCTTGTCTACAAGTTTAACCGTAGAATATCATATCAGTGTCCAGTATGTAAGCGTGAATCTGAGACCATTGAACACTGTTTTTTTTATGTGTGATCACCTCAGACAGGTATGGGATTGGTTGTTCTCTCTTTTTCAAGATTCTTTAATAAGCCAACAAGTACTCTTAGCAATTTAACAAACTACTTGAACGGATTTACAAAGCCAGGCTTTTCATCTTGCAGCAGGGTGGCTGCTTTGGACTATCTGGAAAAGACGAAGACTGGTAATCGTTAAAGGTTTGGATGTGGCAGATAACCGTGTTCTCCGAGAAGCTCAAGGTCACATTGCTAAGTTGTACCAATGTTCTTCACTTGCTCCACATAAGAGGCGATTGATGTTTGAGGAGTATTTGGATGTGCGCTCTTATGCTTAGACAGGTTGTTTCACTCGGTGGGTCTCTCTTATCCGCTAAAATTTTATTCCTGTCTTTTCACTTATGCTTGTATTTGATTCTTTCATTAAATAAAGTCTGACGTCCTTCAACCAAAAAAAAAAGAGAGAACTTTAAATATGCTCAAGATATGCCACATGGCCACATTCCCCCAATCTATGGCCCTAATTGCTTCTAGCTTGTCCCTCCATGATGTCCTCGCTTCAATCTTTAAGATCTAGCCGTTGTCACCTTCTCTAACCTGACGGCTCTAATTGCTACTAATCTCTCTCTTCCTATCTCTTAGATCTCACCACATTGGAATCTATGATGTTATTGGCTCTTATATATATGCTTAGCAATTATGCCACTACTAGTGGTTAATGATTGGGATTATTTTTTATTTATTCAACAATCATCCCACTAGGTTGATATATAAATAAATACTTTGTTTCTACCAACATCTGCTTACTTAACATCATCGAATCTTCGCTAACTTTTATCCATTTCTAAGAAGGGGGGACAAGTCAAGATGAACAAGCTTGACAAATTTGAGAAAAACTTGGAGAGATGATTGGAAGCAGAATCACCCGTGCGTAATGCATTGATCGCAATTTTGATGAGTTACAATAAAACAAAGACTCAATTTTAAATCATTTTTGTTCTATTAGATTTAGGACATCTATACATAAAAATCAGTCAGCCTATATTGGACCTTATAGTTCAATGATATACTGCCATCTAGCGAGCTTTCAATTCCAAGAATCTCAATTTACAAACATTTTGTTATTTTGCTAACATTTTTTTCTTCATCTGTTGGATTTTTGAAACATGGCATATATCAAACGATTAATATGTTTCCATGGGAAAGGCAAGTTAAATGTCATTCTTGGCATCATGAAGTCCTATATTGCATTGGGAAGATAAAGTCGTATGATAAAGGTGGAAGAAATTTGTACTACAAATAGACATTCCTATCACACATGCGTATTGCATTGGTAACAACCTTGACAAAAGAAAAAAAAAAAAAAAAAAAAGAGAAGACCACTTTTATATTCTTTGTCTTTTTCTATTAGATTTCAAAAGAAAAGTAACCCAATTGGAAACTTCTAAATGGATTTAAATAGAAAGGAAAGGGGATGCAATAGCTTCAAAATGGATTTGATCATGGGCATTTTTTTGGCCTTGGTGCTCATTCTCTTTATATTCAGGAGAAAACGAGGAGCATCAACACCTCCAGCTCTTCCGATAATTGGATACATTGAGCTTATAAGATCCAAGCTTCGGCACAGGGCTCTAGCAAATTTATCAGTCCGCTATGGCCCCCTTTTTTCTATGCGTCTTGGCTTCACAAAATGGATTGTGGTGTCAAATTCTGAAATGGCTACTGAGATTCTAAAAACCCATGACGCCACCTTTTCTTACAAACCCAAGCTGGCCACCCTAGCCATAATGTTTTACGGTGGCCGAGATCTGGCATTTGCCCAGTATGGTCCGCAGTGGAAACACATGAGAACCATCTGCAAGCAACAACTTTTTACTGCTGGAAGGATTTCCAGCAGCCGGAATATCCGCCGGGAAGAGCTGGACTTGACAATCCAATCAATCCTTTCTGACAGCCTTGTCGGCCAACCGGTAGACCTAAACTCCAAATTGTCAAATTTGGCCACTAATATGATCACGAGAATGGACATCGGCAAGAAATATTTTGGGCCAGGCAAGGAGACAGATGCTAATGTCTTTATTGAGCTTGTCCATGAGACTTTTCGGCTCATTGCTACCCCCAACCTTGGGGACTTTTTTCCTTTCCTTGCCCCCTTTGATCTTCAAGGCTTCGTCAAAAGGGCTAAAGTTCACCATTATAATGTCAATGCTTTTCTAGACAAAATCTTGAAGGAGATTCCTCAACAACAAAAAGTAGAAAAGATCGACAATCTTATGGGCGTGCTTTTGGAGCAAGAACAAGATCATGAGGCAGTGAAGGCAATTATAGAGGTAAGACAATCTCTCTTTATAGCTCTATTGATATTTTAATGTCTCAAGCTGAAATCCCACTCGAGGGCATTTTGAATATTGTTGACAATGACACTATGTTGTTAAAATAGTTATTTTACCCAATTCCTAAACTCCCCTTTGTTTTGTGAAGGATATTATAATGGGAGGCACAGACCCAGCGGCTACGGCGCTCGAATGGGCTCTTGCAGAACTAATCACAAATCCACTGGTGATGGAAAAGGCCCAAAAGGAATTAGATAACAGAGTGGGAAATCAAAGGCAAGTTGAAGAAGAAGACATAACCAATTTGGAGTATGTGCAGGCAATTGTGAAGGAAACATTAAGACTTCATCCACCTTCAGCTTTTCTCCCACATGCATGTAGCCCCGATGGGGATGGTAATGTGGGCGGCTACCATGTTCCCAAAGGCACCTATGTGTTGACAAACACTTGGCACGTGACCCTAAGGCTTGGGAAAATCCAAACATTTTTAATCCTGACCGGTTTATTGGCAACAACATAGATGTTAAAGGAAGGGACTTTGACCTTATCCCCTTTGGTTCTGGTAGAAGAATGTGTCCTGGCATGCCCCTTGGACTCTGTATGTTGCATATAATTCTAGCCCGTTTGCTCCATACATTCGACTGGTTACCCGTTGGGGAACTAGACATGAGTGATGTATTTGGCGCATCTGTCCACCTTAAACAACCCCTGCATGCCTTTGCTACCCCTCGTTACATTTCTTAGTTTTTGGATATATGATGATGGCTATAAGATTTTGCTAGTCCTTGTTACATTTGTTATATGTTTCGTATATGATATTATAATAAGAAATGCACATATGATACTTTGTAAAAATAACAAGCTATGTTTGTTGCACATGGGTATTGAAGGATATCTTGAAATGTTTTCACCAATTACTGGCATAAAGATTGTTTTAGCATAGCAAAAAAATTTAAAGCTTTTATATTTTTCGGTTTGAGGTGCTTACTCGTATGTGTCTACAACATTTTAAAAGACACTTTCAACGCTTTCTATTTTGGGCTTCAGATGCTTATTCATATGTGTCTACAGCATTATAGAAGATACTTTGAAAAGTTTCTATCTTGGACTTGAGGTGCTTACTCATGAGTGTCTACAACAGAAGAGACTTTCAAACCATTTCTATTTTTTGAGGCGTTCACTCATGCATATCTACAACAATCTAGAAGGCCATTTTGGTAACTTTCTATCTTGGACTTAAGGTGCTTACTAATGCTAGTGTTGGTGTCAGCAGGTAACATTAGTGTTCCGCTACTAATGCCCAAGACTTGCATGTCTACACAATCCACATCAGATAATGTGGACTAGATAAACATATACACACAAACTTTGGACAAGGAATTATTGCACATTAGCATGTAGAGACTCCCAGCTTTGAGGTGGATGTATTGTCGGAGAGAAGAGTGATTGCCCTGCTTCAGATAAGGCCACATACTAAACCCAAACTAGATGAAGTAACAATTAGCACTTGATAATTAGAAAGTAGAGACAAAATATGATGGCTAGCTCGCAAGAGCAAACTACCAGATGGCAATAGTAGTTTCTATCTCCTCAATATTTACCCATACAAATATCATAATTAAAATATAAGCGGTCATAAGCACATTATATTATAGTGCACATTATATTATATAAGCGGTCATTATATTATATTCTATTCTATTCATCACACTTATGGTGTAATGGTTGTGATCATTCAATTTCAGAAACACTATCTGCAATAGCAGAATTCATGATCAATTGTAATGACAAATGTGGAGTAGGCACAAGTGGTATTGGGTTTGCTTGAGTGCAAACTAATCCAAAACTCTCTTTCATGTCTAGGTCATTGGGGCTATATCCTTTAGGAAGTGCCCAATCAAAGCACTGGACAAATCTTGCAAGAAATATTTGTACCATTAACAATCCCAATGGCATTCCAGGACAAATCCTTCTTCCTGAACCAAATGGGATTAGTTCAAAATCTTGTCCAGTTATATCGAGGGAATTATTGATAAAACGCTCAGGTTTAAACTCATTCGGATCTTGCCATATCTTAGGATCCCTTCCAATGAGCCAAGCGTTTACGATCAAGCGTGTGCCCTTTGGTATGTTGTAGCCTAGCACCTTGCAATTTTGTCGCGACTCATGGGGAATCAATAAGGGAGGTGGATGTAGCCTTAGTGTTTCCTTCACCACTGCTTGTAAGTAAGGTAGCTTTACAAAGTCATCCTCTTCCACTAATCTGTCTTTTCCAACGACTTTGTCCATCTCTTCCACTAGCCTTTTCATCTTCTCAGGGAACTTTAGAAGGTGTGATATGGACCAATGCACCGTGACCGCGCTTGTATCGCTTCCTGCACTTAGAATATCCTATAAAATGATACATTATTAGTAGAAATTAAAGGTTAGAAACAAAATATAATAAAGTAGAACCGAATAGAATACACTAAAAGGGTAAAGAAAAAGAATCTAATAAAATAGATAGGATTGAGATAATAAGATCAAACCAGAACTACAGCCTTCACATGTTGATGATCTAGTTCCTCTTTAGATAAGAGAATCTCCAGTAGGTTGTTGTGCTTTTTAGAAGAGATATTTGATCTACTAGCAATATGTTCTTCAATAATTTGCTCCAAAAACTGGTCCATATTTTTATGAGCGACTTTCATCCTTCTTTCATATCCCTGAAAATCCAACCCAGCAAGCATAGGAAAGTAGTCACCCACAGTTTGAACAGTAAATAAAAAGAATTCCTCGCGTATCAATTGGCGAAAGATTGTCGCGCGTGCATCATCGCAACCTTCTCCAAGGAACCTCTTTCCAAAAGCCAATCTAGTAATAAAATTAGTGGATAAAGTGCCCAATCTTGCATGAAGATCCACTGGCTTCGCATCATAGGTTTCCTTTAAAATAGAAATGAGGGCCAAATTTGCTTCCTCACTTCTTAGTTGTTGACTTTCTTGCAATCTCTTTTGGGTGAAAAGTTCAAGGGAACAAAACTTTCTAACTTGCCTCCAATGCTCTCCATATTCTACAAAACCCATAGTTAAAGGGCCATAATCCATTAGCTTGGCTGCAGCATTCTTGGGCCTAGAAGCAAATGCAAGGTCATGTGTTTTGAGAAATTCTCTAGCTATAACACCTGAAGACACCACAATAACCTTAATACTCCCAAATTTAAGGAACATAATGGGCCCATACTTATCAGCAAGACGAGCCAAGGCATGGTGAGGCAAAGCTCCAAGCAAATGCAGATGGCCAATAAACGGGATGCTCCTTGGGGATGGAGGCATATTCATTCTTTCTCTAACATCAAGAAGGATTGCAAGGACCAAACCGGTCATAATGTAATACCATTCCATGATGTTACCTACGTTAACTAGATGGAACATGCTTATATACTCGGAAAAAAAAAAAAAAACCCATTCCATGATGTTACCTATTCAACCAGATGCAACGTGGAAAAAAATAGTCATATATGTTTATTTAGGAAGAAAGGGAACTTTCGTACTTGAAATTTGTCATTGCTAGGCAATAAAGTCAGTGCTAGGTTAGACCTACTACTATATTCATAAACTTTAATATCCATCCAATAAGGCTATTCTATGACTAAAGGTCCATCCATGGTCGACACCATTATCATCACCTATTTATTTTGCACGGATTTTAAGTTGTCACTACATTCTAAGCATTTTATACATTTTATATACAATGTTATTCTAGCCTTTATTTGTCCCTAACATTAACACAAACCCCAATATATGCTTAACATCATCCAGCATACGTTTCTAGTTGGCATTTAAGATACTAAGTTTTGTTGCTACTAAGTAAACATATTGTATTCTTATAGAGATTAAAATGAACTAGACAAAATGCACCACACCCAGTGCTTCAAATGCTTCTCAATGTGCTTGTGATGTTGGATGAGCGAATATCAACTTGTTTAATGGACATATACTAAAATACTCATATATGAATGGTACATCAACTAATAGATAATCTGAATTGAATATGCAATTTTTATTTTGAATTCCGGCTCTAGAAATTTGAGCAATTTTTTACTTGCAAAAGCCACGTGACCAGCCATTGTTTCTGCTTCTGATTCAAGGGGACTTATTAGCCTTACAAATTGGTCAAGGTTCAAAACATATTTGGTTTTCAAATTCTTGGTCAGCTTATTTGCCACTTGCTACTAACAATGATGACGTTGTAGATGGACTTGTGTATAGATGCATGCAAGAAAACTTATACAAGAGACAAAAAATTGGCAAGAGCCAAGTTTTACACGACACTACAAAATTTTCTTCTAAAGAGGGCAGACCCCATTCATTCATTTTTGTTGAATTGAAGAGGAAAGTTGTAACACACCTTCCTAAAATACTATCTATCTATCTATTCAAAAAAATTGCTTATAAACAATCTCTTGGGCCACCAAAGGACCAACCACTTCAACAGCTATGGCAGCAACGCCATTCTTTGTATCAAGCACAGTTTGCATTCCTCGTACAAAATTTCCCACTCCATCATTCCCTAGTAGATCCTTTTCTTCCCATCTCATCAGGAGTGGCATATCCCAACCTCAACATGTTGCTCCCCTTAACCTTTCTCAAGAGCCTAAGCTCGTCATTAGAAGTAGTATACCATATAAGTCCCACCCTCAGCTGCCTTCCATTCGAGAGCAATCCCATTCCTGGCTTCGACAATACGCCTCCCTCCCTCACATCGAAGCAGCAGATTTCGCATTGCTCCTCTCCTCCACTGTCCCTTGTGGTGATGCCCATATGATATCCAACTTGATTAAGTTTTTCCTCTTTCTTGTTCCACTAGATGACATGATAGATACTTTGCCAGTATCAAAATCAACATCTCTAATTCCATCCTCGACCATGTCATGACCATTCTACAAGAAAAAGACTTCCAACTAGAAATGGATGAGTTTCCTCTCATTGGTGATGTATGTGGTAATATACATCGACATACCACTCCCCGTCAATGGCAATGTTTTGTAGAGGGGGTTATGACATATTTGGATGGCCTCAAAGAACAGACCCAAATCTTTTGCTTGCCTAATTCCCCACCACCTAGCTTATCTACCTACACAAGTATTCGCAGAAAGGTCATAGGTGGGACTATGGTTTATCCACTAATGCAACCCATTCTAAACATGGAAGTCGATGCTAAATTATGGGAAGAGGAATGCTTCCAAAATTTGAAGAATCTAGTCTCCAACTATTGCATATTTAATAATGACGTTCTTTCATTTCATGAAGAAGAAGGTGTCATTTGGAATGTAGTGTCTATCTTGAGAGCAACCAATGGATGCACCCTTAGAGAGGCATTATCGTTATCGTGTCAAAAGATGGAAGCTACAGAAGATGAATTTAAATATCGGCTCCAGGACTTTAGAGCTTCTTTGACAGAACGACAATCAAAGCTTATGCTTTACTTGGATGTTCTGGAATCCCATTTTCCTGGACACTTACTTTGGTCTGGTAAATCTATTAGATATGGCAATCATCATCACATCCACAATGATGGCAAAGGTGTAACTCTAGAGCTAAACTATGACTTTTTGGTATAGGTTAATGTAATAAGTCAAATGATGTATGATTTTCATGCATTTAAAATTGGACCATGGATACCATCATATACTATTGGTATTAGAATAGAATAGAATAGAATAGAATAATATACAAAATACTATTGGTATACTATTGGTATTTATAATATATTATTGGTATTGTAGTCATCACAAATAATATACAAAATTGTAGATTTCGCCCATATTTGACAAAATGGCCTGTTCTATCTTTAGAAGCAAGAAAGACTTGTGGAAGCTTGTTTTACCTTACTACTAATCCATTACTTCAAGATGACATTTGAATAAGCGAGAACAAGCTAAGTTTTACATTGGCTAGAATAGCTTGCACCCCTATTGATGTTTAGATCTTGCTTGAAAGAAATGGTGCCTTGGGCAATGCTTTTATCCCTTGGAAATTATTGCAAGCTTTGGTGTTTAGAAGTTTTCTTTTGCACTTATGTTTGTCTTGATGCACCACTTCATTCATCATCATCCCTTTTCATCCTAAACAAGACCATTGTCCCTCATACAACTGCAGCGCTTTCCATAAAGTTCAGAAGAGTGCCATAGATGTTCTTGTTCAAGATCACAAATAAGGAGTTGAATTGTCGAATCACAATCATCATCATATTATGCAAAGAGTAATTATAACAAAGTTTAAAATGAAACGCACTTATTTGCTGAAAATGCACTTCAAAAGGAATCTTTGAAAGATTCCCTAAAATTCCCTTAAAAAAGTCCATTTTTATGATTTTTTTGTGACAGGTGTGACAATTTAGTTAATTTAGGTACCTTTTTTGAGGGGTTGATTGAACATAACTTCCCTGCAAAAATTTCAAATAGCAATTTTTATCCTCCTATTTTAGAACAAAAAATAGTTACTTATGTAAAGTGTAGCAAAAAAGGGCAATAAAAAAAAAATAGCAAGGGTAGTAGAGTGACAAAGAAGTGATATATTCAAGGTTGTGATAATTGTACAAAATTATGAACAAAATTGTCAAAAATATAGGACATTTTGACAGACAATCATCACCTGCACTTTCTGTTCTTTACATGTTCGAGTCATCGGACAAACTTACATTTTGCAGCGAGATCAGGATGCATCTCATCCTCTGGCTCATTTATTTCCTGATCACTTGAGCCTTCATTCTCAGCTTCACTCTCAAAACTAGATGTACTCGAACGATCTTCTTCCTCACTGTCTACAAGTGAGTCTTCATCATCATCTTTTTTGGCCACCTTTTTTGCTTGTTTGTCTAATCCACATGCCGACCTTATTAAAGTTTGAGTGACCATACGTAACTTATTAGCAGCAGTTAGAACAAAGTCATATGCAAGAACCTTTACTTCAGTTAGATCTATGACAGCAGTGCTTGCTTTGGACTTAGCTCTCTTTCCCACTCCTGTTTTTACCATCTCCAAAGTATAACTCCCACTGAAAGCATTGGCAGCATTCGTTCTCATCCAGTGCACTTTTAATTGAGTGGGAATTCCATCCTCTCTTGTTACCTCCAGTACTTTAGCTAGCCAAAATGGCCTCCCAGATTCATCATTATCAGCTGGGACAGCTATGAGCATTCCTTTCTGAATCTCTGAGACTGAACCAGATACTCGAGCAACTTGTTGTGCTGTGCGTCTGGGGCCAGTGTACATGACTCTGTCATCTTCATCTGAGCTAGCCAATATCTCTACATGTTCCTCTTGATTCTCAACTTGCACAGGGAGAGTTTGCCTAGATGGCCAGTTGAATGTAACTGGTCTTCGACCTTGTAATGAAGCTTGCAACATGTCACGTTGCCGAGAAAAAAATTGAGGCCACCATAAAGCATCTGCCTCCCCAAAGTGGTTAGAGCAGGACTGAATACTTGTCTCAATATAATCCAATGATTTGTTTGAGTCCAATGCTCTTCCCTCCTTTTTACTCTTTGTGATTTCTTTCAAGCTTTTTAGAGGCATTTGCTCTGCAGAGAGCATGGAACTAGTATTGGGGATGGTGCGAATGAATTGAATACCTGCTGCTGGCTGCCACTGCAAGGATGTGGCATATTTCTTTCCTTGTAAGATGGCCTTGCCATCTACAAGTGATTTTTTTTTTTTTTTTTTGAAGGCAAGGTGGTTTTCTATTAATATAAAAGATGTTACAACATTTGATCTCCAAAAGATCAGATAGGAAGAATAAGCACAGTAAAGCCCTGTTGGCCTGATAAATAATATGCTCAAGAAGCCTCCTACATCAGCAACTGATGAGAAAGTACAATTAACAGATAACAAATCCTTTTCTCGAAAACTTATGCAACCATTTTAGAACCTGTAAGCAAAGGATAACAGCCAGCATGCTGAAGTATAGCAGTCCTCCAGCTGCCCTCAAGCTTATTAGTACTTGAGTTTGACACAGGCATCAGAACCTGGCCTAAAGTGCTTCAAGCATATCAGTACTTGAGCATATGATTGGGTATCAGCACCCATCTAAAAAATGTTCAAGCATAGCAGTACTTGAAACATTTTAAATCCCTAGCTAACATAAACTGTAGAGAACTGACATACCAAAGAGTCCCATACCTCCTAGTGTATCATGCCCCCTAGCAATCAATGCCGCATTGTCAGGATTAAATTCTGCATCCTTGGTACTTACAAGAAAAGAGTGATTGCTCAGCATCAATAGGAAGAAAATATCACCCGTCTCTTGAACAAACCCTGTCATATAACTGATGCTTCCTGCTAGCAAGGAAAGAAGCAAACCGGACTGAAAGGTTTTGTTCCTCAAAAACAATGTATGATATCCCTGCTGGAATTTGCATATCCAAGACCTACTTTACATAACCTGAAGTTTCTATCCTCTTCACTTTATAGGCCAGTATCCCAATCTTGAGCTTACCTTTTCAAATATGCGAAATGAAACGAACATAGTAGAATGCAAGCAAAAGAAAGAATCCACGTTAGTGGTAAATATCTATCTTCGCCTTATCGGCCAGCATCCCAATCTGGGCTTACCCTTTCAGCGTGTCTTGATGACATAGCTTGTAATCTACCAAAGGAAGATGCCACGTTAGTGGAATACCTGAAACAACTGATTATGGCCGCCAGAAAGGAAGGTTACACTCAACCGGCAGATCGATGGATCAAGTTTCTTGAGGAGCCGAACACATCAAGCCACCGCTAGCACCCGGATCTGGCCGCTTGCACCATAAACCGGTGGTTTAGAGCGGCTAGAATGGGAGGCGGCCGCCTGCCCTAGCCGCGTCCGCCAAGCCGCTTCCGCATTTTCCGGTCCCCTAATGTTTTTAAAAGTGACAAGTGAAATTTTGATCTGATGCTGAAATGTAATGTTTCTCAAGGGCTCAATAGCACAGTGACCCAGTTGATCTCTCCGAAAAATCCATTCTTTGAAATCATAAGTTTCTTCCAATAACTTCGATGTCCGGGCGAGGATTGTAGGAATCTTGGATAACCTCAATCATTGCTGGTAGGTGAGAGCTTTTTTCGAGCAAGGCGTTTAGAGAACCCTCTTGAACATCGATCAATTTGATCGTGTGTATGACCAACAAGCGAAAACCAATCTTCACCTTCTTGAAGATTTGTTTCTCTACTAACATAACCTGATGAAGCAAACAACGCTGATTCTTATTTTCCCTTGTCGTGTTGTCTAGGCTGAAGATCTGAGAAACCGGTGGTATATGTTCTAGATTGGAAAGAAGCTTATTCAATATTGTGATAGTGAGA
This sequence comes from Isoetes taiwanensis, assembly GCA_021234155.1. Classification (NCBI taxonomy): domain Eukaryota; kingdom Viridiplantae; phylum Streptophyta; class Lycopodiopsida; order Isoetales; family Isoetaceae; genus Isoetes; species Isoetes taiwanensis. The sequence continues at coordinate 2,625,460 of JAJEKV010000113.1, forward strand.
TTTGGATCAGCATGAATGTTTGGATAATTCAAAAATGCCTTGCAAGATAGTTTTCCATTAAATACCATAGCACCAACAACATGCAGATGTATGAAATCTTCTTCAGCAGCATCCTTAGGCACATTGACAAAATGTGGTAGGGTGGTCTTCTTCTGGTCCATTCCATCAATAACAAGCGATATGTAGTTGAGTGGTTGTTCGATTGCCTTCTTCCTATGTTTTGTCAATTTTCTCCTTTCAAAGATTGTTGTTCTCTGTCGTTGCTTGTTCGGTTTCTCCTTCAATGCATCTGAAATGAAAATATGTTTAGGAAAGAACCTACTTTTAGTTAGAACTAGGCAAGAACACGTCCTGGAAGCTTACTTTTAGTGTGAAGTGTCCTTGCATTTTGTCTCTGAGCTTTTAATTCAGAGCATGTAGCACAAACAGACATCCGGTGCTTTCTAGGAATGGACCGCGAGAAAACTCTTTTTCGAGCACGCGAAAAAGTAAGAGTAGCGGACAAAGCGTTCTCCGGCCTCAACACACATCTCCTTATAATTATCGTAGACTTCTTGTTTTAGTGAAATTGTCACTCAAGTGGTACATGGGGCTGTTAGGGAGTTTCATAAGACTCCTTAAAGAAACCTTCCATCCAGGAAACACATTGAAGGGCATGAATTCTGGATATACCTCCTGAATGGCAGTAGTCATTAATGCCTGGATTCTTGTCAAGCCTTTTCTTCAGGCGGTCTGCTGCCTAAAGCATGAATCAATTTGAAGGCCGTTTGACAGACGGCGTGGCCACCAGCTGTGTAAGTAAACTTCTCACCACAATCGGGCCTAATATTGAAGGCTAAGTAGCCCCTTTGGTCTAGCAGAGTCATTGAACTGTAACTATCACGAATCAACCTCAATTCCTTTAGTCCAATCTTAAGCAAACAACGTTGAGAACAACAATGCTTTGTATGTGTTGCCCGCAAGTGAGCCTCGTCCATGAGTTTCTTTCTTCTAACGGTTGTACATGCTTTCTTGTGTAAATTACGCTTAAGATTCTTACTTGCAGGGGCTTTGAATTCGAACATGGAGTCTTGTGGCTTCGGTAGGTCCTCGTCTGAGACATCAACATGAGGTGTTTCTTCGTCTGAGAGATCAACATGAGGTGTACTTGTAGATGCTGTGAGGTTTGATATGGGCAAGTCCTGGGGGGAGGTGCTTTCCCTCTCTGGGAAAAATAATCGAGGTTGGTGGCGTGGTTGACCAGCTCTGAAGTGTCGTAGAACACAGGGGAGTTGCGTGTCATTGGCCGCTCCCCCACTTGTTGTAGTACCATTTAGTGAAATGGATGGAGTTGGCGTAATTTGCCTCCGGGGAGGGAGCCTACGGTGGACTATGGGCGACGTACTAAAATTAACTGGAGGAGGTAGTCTGAGCTCTCTAGCCTATGGTGGAGTAAAACGCATTGGTGGGGGCAAACGACGTTCAGGAGCAGGGTGTGGTGGAGTAAATTGAACTGGTGGTGGAAGCCGAGGTGGTCGTGCTGGAGTAAGCTCAACAGAGCTGGGTGTTGGAATGTCGGAGCTAGAATATTCATGACTACTTCCTGGTGTCTGTTGAGGAGGTGTGAAACTCATTGCGGGGGAGGAGCACAGCGAGCGGGGAGTTGGAGGCTCTGCGGTTCTTTTCTCTCGAGCCATACTCGAAAAAGTTAAGCGTCTGCTTGTATAAATTTATACGACAGAAGAACAGACGGTATAAATTTATACAGAGATGGTATAAATTTATACAAGAAAGGGAAACTCTTGGCGGCAGACAGTATAAATTTATACGGAGATGGTATAAATTTATACAGAGGAGGGCAACATAGAACAGAAACGGTATAAATTTATACGAAAACTCACAGACACTTGTATTGGAAACTTTATGGAGAAACGCTATACGAAACGGCACTTAACAGGGGTACTTAAGCCCGGCGCCGGCCACCCTATTTTTCCATATCGCACATCCAGTCCGAAGGCTCGCCAAGCCATATTATATACCCCTTCTTATTTGCTCTCCGGAATGTCTATACGCTAGTCCATACAGTCATGGCCACGTAAGTCTACTTTCCGTACTGTTTTAGTTTCTCTTTTGTTTTAATCTATTAGAGTGGTAGCTCGAGCGGTATAAATTTATACCGAGATGGCTCTGGATCGGTATAAATTTATACGCCCCGTGCTCGAGCGGTATAAATTTATACCGTTCCAGAACACAATCGGTATAAATTTATACCGCAAGTGTTCTAGAGCGGTATAAATTTATATCGCTTGAGCACGAGCGGTATAAATTTATACCGTTCAAGAACACTTGCGGTATAAATTTACACCGAATGTGTTCTGGAACGGTATAAATTTATACCGCTCGAGCACGGGGCGTATAAATTTATACCGATCCAGAGCCATCTCGGTATAAATTTATACCGCTCGAGCTCGGGGCATATAAATTTATACCGTTTCAAAATTGTTTCGGAATCTTGGTGTAGTGCTTAAAGAATGGACCCGAACCTTAATATTTTAGTAATATTGTTGTGTTTTAAGCTTAAATAAGACAAAAAAAGTGTTAATTAATTGTGGATTTTATGCCCTTTTAGCCTCTGTTTTTACTGTTTTTGTGTGTCAAAAGGTCAAAAAATGTTCTGTTTCTTACGAAAAAAATGGTTTTTTAACGCACAGTTCCGGCCCAAGGATAAAATTTGTGCACAAAGGCCAATCTTCAAAGGTTGCACCAATGGAGCCACAGACGTACGAACTAAAAGACCAGACGTGGTACGTACACAGGGGCGCAAGAGAGAGCAAACCAACTGACGCGTACCTGTACTTGTGCCATCAGTCAGGGAAGGGCAAGTACAAGGCCGATGATTATTATCCTGCCGGCGAAATTATAAACCTGTCGGCTACAGAAAACGAAGATGAGCTTTTAATGAAGTGCATGCATGACAATGGGGAAGTCTTCTATGTTCTCAATAGTAAAATGCTTAGATTAAGCATGTGCAAGCCCAAAGACGTGAATGAGTACATATCTGAAAATTACAAGGGCGGCTATGTAAGTTATTCTTAGTGGCTTTACGTATAAATTTATACCGTCATCCTCCTAACTTAACCCTGCATTACAGGATATAGTGGACATTTTGATGTCAGTGGTGCTTTGCGATGAAAAGGTGTTGGTCAAAGGTCTGTGGTACCCCACTACTATCGAAGAGGAAGAAAATGTTGAGGAAGTAGAAGAAGAAGAGGAAGAGGAGGAAATAGTAATACCAAAGGGAAAGGGTAGGAAGCATTCCCTGGTAGTAGATACACAGCCTCCCACCAAAAAAAAGACTAGAACCACAAAGGCATTGACTTTAGAGGAGTCAGCAGAAGCTCTTCAGAAGGCTCCGGGTGCAGATATTGTTGTGAAGCCCGTAGACAAGTCAAGTGCTATACTAAAACAGATTAATGACACTAAACTACTTAAGCAAACAATTTCCTTGACATTGAGCACTATTAAGAGGCCGCCTAAAAATGAAGATGGGGTCAGAGTTCTTCAGGTACGAAAGCTGTACGCGGCACATGTGGCTATACTCAAGCAAAGAATGAGAAGGAATCCTCATGCCCATGTGTCGCCACTAGTTGTAATGGTTGGCATGTGAGTCGCGCAACCAACTAAAAAGATTATAAAAAGGCTAACTTTGAGGATTACACATATTTTGTACTTGGAGGCACACATAGTTACAAAACAAGGAAGGAACTTTCAAAAGAAGAATCCCGTGAACGAAGTTTGGAAGAGCCGCGTAGAAGCACATATCTACGTTGGAGTCCGCAGACGAGGAAGCAAAGGTCATTGCCGTGAGTCATAATCTCGACAATGACTTCGGACTAAAATGAGTCTTATAGACAAGATCCACTTCATGCACCTGAAATACGTGAGAGTTCAAGCAAGTGCATGGGGAGGACTTCAAAACAAAAGAACAAGCTCCAAGAACTTCGAGAAGCTTGTGTCACGAGTCTTTGCCTCACCCTCTGATTCGGATAAGAAGCCCATAATGGTCGTGAAGCGATGACGACAATTACTTCCAGCTTGCTTTCAGAGATGGTCAAGTAAGTAAAAGCTTTAATTTAGTTGTCTGTAGTATGCTTAGCATAGCTGAGTTTGTATATTAACATCGAACTTTGTAAATGCGTACCAAGGAAGACCAGCCCCGGTATAAATTTATCACCGTGCACGGTCACCGATGTAAATTTATATACCGTGACCCGGAAGATGCGGTATAAATTTATCACGAATCGCCGCCGCTACCGGTATAAATTTATACCGTGCACGGCGACGGTATAAATTTATACCGGTGGCTGGCGACGGTATAAATTTATCACGGACCAGAACCTGTGATAAATTTATATCAGTGCTCGGTCACGGTATAAATTTATACCGTGGCTGGTATTCCGTGTGCAATAATATAGTAGACTTCACAACAAACGCTTGTTCGCCATTCAACACTAAAATACTTGTGTTCGATCGTCAACAGGTGTGGGATCTTCAAGAAAGAATATTTTGTATGTTCGAAGATGGTGAGCTGAAAGAACAATCTAGCTCTGCCGGAAAAAAACCAAAAAAAGGTGGTGAGGCAAAACAAAAAAACATGAGCATTGTACCCTGGACGCAGCTACAGGGTTTGAAAAGCAAAGAAATTTTTGTAAGACTTCTAGAAAAAGTTGTGGCCAAAGAATTTACTCTCGACGAAATGGCCAAAGAAGCTAAGACGTAAGCCACATTTCTTATGTCGTGTTCTTTTTTTCTTAATTTTGTCTGATCACATTTTTCCCTCTGCAGTCAGAAAGACATTGTCACCTGCCAGGCAGAATTAATGAAGCAACTAAACCTGGAGGACTGGGAGGAGTGCAAGGCTTTATATCCAACCTCTACTACAGATACTATTATCAGAGAGCACGCTGTTAACTTCAGTGGCTGGGTAAGTTGTACAGAAAATACTTTTTGTTTTCGTGCCTTTGTCTCACAGTTTTCTTGCAGAATAAGAAGAAAGGCCTACCAACAGGATTTTTAAACCTGGTTTGTAGGGCCAAGGAGGAGAGGCAGAGACTGAAAGCAATTGAGCAAGGAAAGCAAGTCAGCACTAGCAGTTTTGACACTACTTACGAGAGATTTACTACATTTGGTCAGGACGTCCAGTACAGGGTTGTTCAGGGTGACTGCACGAGGCTGGGGACTCTTTTAGACAAACAAAACTTTACGTTATGCATTGCAGATATTCCTTATGGCTTTAAAATCAAGGATAGCACTTTTGACGAGGAGGCTTTTACTCACGTGCAAGTCCGTTCTTTCTTGGATGGCCTAAAAGAAGTCACGACATCCCCAACCCGGAGGGTCATCATTTTTCATTCCGACCGCAGACGATATGTCGGTTGCTAAAGCCATTGGGAGTCAATGCATGCATACGCGGGCTTCAAAAACTGCGTATGGTAAGCTTTGAATTTCTTGCTTTTCTATTTACTTTAACACCACGGTATAAATTTATACCACAGTCGCCTCGTGGTATAAATTTATACAGCAAGGCAATGGTGGTATAAATTTATACCGCCACACCACTTAACTAACTTATTTTGTTCGTTTTCTTTCTGCCAATGTTTAATTGCTTTTTGTTTGGCGGGCTAAAACAAATGTCAAAGGACATGGTGGTGGTCCGCTTAGTAGTAAGTGCTTTGAACATTTCCATATTGGTTTTTACTAGCGGACGCCAAAAAACCATGGTTCATTTCAACACGCGAGAATGAAAAGACTCCACCCCAGCGCAACGGTTTCGGGTCGTGTTCTACAAAAATTGAGAGACCCACAACGACAAGGAGCTGTATTATCTCATTATTAGAAGCCACAGCGGCTAATTAATAATTTAATTCAGTGGTTTTCTCGCCCAGGAGACTGGATTCTAGATGCATTTTCGTGCTCGAGCACCCGCAGCGGTTTAAGCCTTAAGCAAAGGGCAATGTTGTTGTCTCCGTCGACATAGACCAAAGACAAAATAAGTTTCATCGGGACCGGGATAAGCTCTTGTGAATCCTTTCCCCGATGAAAAACGAGGAACCGGGAGCAAAAAATGGTCTTTGGCGATGTGAAAGGCACATATACAGAAATCCAGCCTCCACTTACGGGAAGAAGAGATGAGGAGGTGGAGTTTGTCGATCTGGAGCCTGTGGTGCCTGAGCCAGAGCAACAGCCTGTACCTGTACCATTGGAATCAGAAGGGGGCGTCTCTGCTATTAAAACCTCGCAAGAGACAGATCCTAAGGGGAACGAGAGTCCTGTGGACTGGGAAGAGCCACCTCCCGTATAAATTTATACAGACAGTATTTTAAATTTTCATTGTAATCTATGTGATAAGAATTTCAATATATTTTGATGAAGATTTTTCAACTGAAAACTTTGTCTCTTTAACAATGCTTAATTAGAACAATTCTTTTTTTGATTTATGATTTCACACTCTTTCTCTTTTCTATGTTTGATTTTCTTAGTACTTATATTAAGCTTGCAAAAAGACAAACTATATTTCCTTCTATTTTCAACAACAAATACTTAATGAGTTTTTAAATTTAATGTCTCTCTCCTCAAAACAAGCTTTTTTTTTTTTGCCCTTTTTTAAAAATGAAAAGGCTTCAAAAATGTTGCTTTTTTTGGGGTATTTCGAATGCTATTTGCTCAACAATCTATTTTGCTCCCTATTTTGTCCATTTTTTTCAAGTTTCCAATTTTTATAAAGGAATCTTTCAAACGCACTTCTTAAATATGTGCGTTTCATTTTAAACCTTGTTTTATGTTCACATGTCTTGTGCTGGATAACTTATTCGATGAATTACACATGATCTGTGAATTCAAGCATGTATGCAACATGCTTTGCAAGTTGCATAGTAGCAAGCACAGACCCAACAAAAAATGAATTCGCTCATATGTCAGGGTAAGATTTTTTCTGGAGGCTAAAAAAGAATTTTCGTGCATTTTCTTCTCCTCCTTTGTACTTTTTATCAGTGCCATATACATTTCTGTAATTAATCATATATTGCAGAGGCTCTGCAAGTGTCAAAGAGCTTTATATACCTAATGGATATGAGCTTTGAGACAACCTCTGGTAGAGAGTGCAAATGTTTGAGGATTTTTGCAGGGCCATTCAAGGTCTGGTGGAAATATCCAGCCATAATTTCAGAATGCACATAATATTGAGGAATTGACTTGGAAGATATAACTCCAACCCCTAATGCCCAAAGGGAACGATTTGGCAGTACACGCTAGCATAAATTATATGGTGTGCAACTAGGCAGAGATTGGAAGGGGCAAATCCACTTGAATGTTATCAACAATACAACTGTTGGCAAAGAGTAGATCGTGCAACCTTAGCTCTTAAGTATTTTATACTATTTATGTCTACCTGGGAATCCATGTCAGCATATATGGTGCAACCAAACACAACCAAACATGTAGCGATTCACTTGTCCTCTTCCAATATAGAAACAATGGTAGTATTGTGTGGGCTTGAAAACATGAGATGAAGCTATTTGAGATAGAGTAGCGAAGGTCATTTCATAGCTTTCAAGCATTCAACCATAAGAAATATGTATGCTATTTGGACAAATTACTACTGATTGACACTTGTGATGTTCTTATAAATTGCTTGAACAGTTGTAATTTAATGGAATAAAAGTGGCCAAACATCGACTCTCTACCTCTCGAATGATATTATAGTCGATTTGAGTCGTTGCCTGCTACCAGAATTATGATATATATGTAATGCCTTTAATTTAGGGCAACACATTCGAAGCTTTTTTTCCTTTTACCCTCACTTTTCTTCACATCGACGTTTTTAATGGTGCCTCTACAGTTCTTCTTCACTATAGGATTCCACTTGATGGCATGAATTCTTATATGTTTCTAGCTAATAGGGCAAATATCTTCCGGATTTGTCATGGCCAAAGTCGGATTTGGCATGGATTTGGCACCCGATTCTAAACCTTTCTGAGAAGGGGCTTAACACCTTGGGTAAGTTGTGAGACAGTCTGCATCAATGGAGATGGAGCTTGTTTTACCTTACTGCTAATCCATTACTTCAAGATGACATTTGAATAAACGAGAACAAGCTAAGTTTTACTTTGGCTAGAACAGCTTGCACCCCTGTTAATGTTTAGATCTTGCTTGAAAGAAATGGTGCCTTGGGCGATGCTCTTATCCCTTGGAAATTATTGCAAGCTTTGATGTTTAGAAGTTTTGTTCTGCACTTATGGTTGCCTTGTGCATCCACCTCATTCATCCTCATCCCTTTTCATTCTAGACAGGACCATTGTCCCTCATACAACTGCAATGTTTTCCATAAAGTTCAGAAGAGTGTCATAGATGTTCTTGTTGCAGGATCACAAACAAAGACAATTGTAGAATCATAATCATCATCATATTACGCAAAGAGTAATTATGTTCACATGTCCTGTGCTGGATAACTTATTCGATCAATTACACATGATCTGTGAATTCAAGCATGTATGCAACATGCTTTGCAATCTGCACAGCAGCAAGCACAGGCCCAACAAGAAATGAATTCGCTCATATGTCAGGGTAAGGTTTTTTCTGAAGGCTAAAAAGGAATTTTCGCGCATTTTCTTCTCTTTTTAGACTTTTTACCAAGCCCATATACATTTCTGTAATTAATCATTTTGGAATATGGAAGCTAAGGAAGCTTTTCAAATTCTGAAAAAGAGAATGGCAACTGAACCAGTATTAGTGCTGCCTGACTGGAACAAACCTTTTACAGTATGTTTTGACGCCAGTAGAAATGCTATTGGGGCAGTACTTATGCAAGACGGGCATCCGTTAGCTTATGTTAGTCGCATGCTCAAACCATTGGAGCAAAAGTATAGCACCTATGAAAAGGAATTGATTGCCTTGGTTCATGCGCTAAAGAAATGGAGACATTATCTTATGGGATCAAAGTTTGTTGCTCCTTTTGGTCAGCAGAGTTTGAGACGTATACAAACCCAGGATATTATCAATGCATGCCAGTTAAAGCTCATTGACACTATACAGGATTTTGAAGGGTTACAACTTGAATATAAACCTGGGAAGGAGAATCAAGTTGCCGATGCACTAATTCGAGTAAATATTTAGGCCATATCCATAGCAAAAATTGTTAATTTGGAACCAACGAAAGGGGAATATAGGAACGACCCCCCCTTTCTATTCCATATGTACAAATAGAAAATGATGGTAGAGATTTTTTGGCAAGATACAGAATTTATAATGGTTTACTATTCTATTGGAATCGCACATGTGTTACACAGGCATACAGATCAAAAGTGGTACAAGAATGTCATGAAGCTCCATATTCTGGGCATAGAGGCACTGAAGCTACTTTGGCAACTGTTAAAAGACATTCTTATTGGCTAGAACTTGACACAAAGGTTGACACTATACCTCCCATCCTCTTGTAGTGTAAAAACTATGTAGAAGCATGTCTTGTTTGTCAACAAATGAAAGCTTCTACCAGTAAGCCTGCCGGATTGGTACAACCTTTACCAATTCAAGAAAAACCATGGAAGCATATTACCATGGATTTTATTCAAGGGTTACCAAAGACCACTCACAAGAATGACCAGATTTGGACAGTAGTAGACAGGTTGTCTAAACAGGTTCATTTTCTTCCACGTAAGTCCAACGTGACCACACCGCAAGCAAGCAAGATTGTCTTAAAGGAGATGTTTAGGATTCTTGGAATGTCAGATGCAATTATAATGGATAAAGATTTCTTATTTTGCAGCAGGTTTTGGTTAGGACTGATGAAAAATTTAGGTACGACTTTAAGGGTTTCCACAGCCTATCATCCTGATACGGATGGCCAAATTGAGGTTGTAAACCGTGTTATTGAAGATATGCTCAGAGCCTATGTTGCGGGCGGATAGCTGGTGCGACGGCATCGGCGCGGCGTAGCCTTGGCTAGTTGGGCTGGTTGTTGGTTTGAACCAAATGGCTGGTAGCTTTGCTCGGTTGGTTCAAGGCTTTTTGAGCTGGGATGTGCCATCGCCCCGGCAGTGATTTTAGCTGGGGGCTGGTCTGGCTGGTTACCAGTAGCGGGCTCGGTGATCACGATTTGCACTAATTGGTGGTTTTGCTTTCCAACCGGGTTGCTCGGCTTCCCCCTTGTCTTGGCCACGGAGTCGTTCACGGAGTCAGAGGAGACATGGTAAACTACGAAACGGTTTTGGGCAAGGTGGATGGTCCTTGTCGGGTGGCGTTGTTCCTTGGCATTTGTTTTGGCTCGATGGGGCCTTGGCGTCTGACCAAGACTTTTAGCCAAAAAGGCAAATTCAATGGGAAGAGTACCTTTATCTTCTGGAGCTTGCCTACAATAACACCGTCCATTCTGTTATCCAAAGAACTCCTTTTGAAGTAGCGTACATGTACTCCTTGGAATCCCCGATTGCAAAGCTTGGAGGAGAAGTACCCGCTTCAGACGAAGCAACTGCAGACTTTACTGATATCTTACAGGAAGTAAAATCACGACTTCAAAAGAGCCAAGAATTAATGGTTTCCAGACTTGCAAAGAAACGAAGGAAAGTCGGCTACAAAAAAGATCACTGGGTTTGGATTCATGTTCCTAAGAAGCGCTTACGGAAAATGGGTAATAGGTACGTAAAACTGGCACCTAGGTACTATGGTCCATTTCAAGCGATAAAGCTGGTGAGAATGCCAATCGTTTACATTTATATGGAAAATGGACTAATCTGCATCCAGTTTTTAATGTGGAAATACTAAAACCCTATAAGAAAAGTGAAATTTCTCCTGAAATTTTGCAGAAGATGAAACATTCAGAACCTCCCAACATCAAGGATGATGAAGAAGTGCTTGAACCAGAAAGATAAGGAGGTTAGGACTTCCTCTTATCGAAAAGTATCTTGTGAAATTCAAATTTCATCCACCCTCTGATGCGGTATGGTATTCTAAGGTCCAACTTAAGGAATACGACTTACTTGTGGAGGAATATGAACGAACTTTGCAAGATTAACAAGCAAAGTTAGGAGACATTTAAATTTTTGTATTTGGAATACTTTAATACTAAAATTGCAATTGCTTTATCAAAGAAATTGATATATTGATACTTTGAATTCTTTATTCACGATCATAAAGATATCAAGTCCTCTGACTGATTTGAGGCCATCTCTAACCGAAATGAGATGAAAGACCTCTAAAGGAACTGAGGCCATTTCCAACTGAATTGGAATGAAAAATCTCTAAAGAAAAAGAGATTAACGACCTCTTTGGAATAATCATCTTTAAAAGACTTCTGATGCACAATTCTTCCTCGAGATTGACGCGGACGTTTAATCTCGAGAAGGGAAGGTTGTTATGGCTTAATGCTGGCTCGGGGCAGCGGCTCGGGCTCAACACATTGTTACCCATCTTATTTTAATTTTAATTTTTTTTTTTTTTTTTTTTAAGGTAAGAAGATAAGCTTTATTGATTGGAAAATTTTTTACAAAGCTTTGTAAGACCCCTATCAGAGGGTATTCAGCAGCCAACATGAGAGCGGTTACATTACAAATGTAGTACTGGGTTGGAACCGATTCAACCTCTTCCAAAATAGCTAGTACTATGGGGGCCATAGCCACTACCTCTTCCCAACTAGTAAGTACTATGGAAAAAGGTTCTGCCCTTTCCTGCAAAATGTTTCTGTAAAAGCTAACATGCCTCTGCCTCCAAAAAAAAAGGGCAGCCTCAAGATATTAAGTTTGAAATTGAACTTTAGTGAAATGCTTCAATGAAATAGTCTACTAAGCATGCCAGTGATCTGCCTCTGAACTTAGTATCAAAATTCCCTTGAAGCTCCTCCTTTGAAAGTAGCATGGATTCAAACATTTCAAGAACTTGTTTCCAACTGCGCGAAGGTTGGAGCTCCCTATTTTGTAAGGACCCAAGGCTATAGGAATAAAGAGACAAAGAATAGGCCATCTTCATCTAATCCCATTTAGTCTTGTCACCTCATGGGATCAAGTGCACAATAATCAGGAGCCTCTCGTCTCCTGCTCATGCATGTAGCAATACTTACCACACCATCAATGGAAACACCTCTACTCTAGTTTCTTCTGATTGGGACAGGAGATCGCGGCCACTGAGAACTCATGTTTCAAAAGTATCCCTTACACAGCATAACATAAAATGTAGATAACCTGAAGTCTAACATTTTGAAACAAAGCAGCTTATTACTTCCCCAGTTCCATCAAGACGGAGATGCCCTCTAACAAAGATATCAGCACTGAGGTCTACAAAACAATCCATAGGTGCCGGCTTAATAAATCTTTGTATTACTAAGAGACCACACTGCAGTGTCAAAATAAGAATAGCATACACCAGTCTAAGAGCTTCGGGTGAAACTAACTCCTAAGCCTCAGATGAATAGACAATAAGAGACTATACTCATAGCACTGCATAAATATTTATTGAATCACTGAGTCTAATAAGCTCGCAAGGCTGCAACATCAACACAGAAGCCCCTATTTTCAATCTATAATGCTGATGACTGCTATCCAATATGCAGGAACCTCTATTGTGGCCCTGCAGTGAGTGCAAGGCCCAGCTACAGTGGTGCAGCCGTCTTAAAAGATAAATCCAACTACTAGATAGGAAATGACTCAGCACTGATTAGGACTGAATAACATATTGCGGATTTTACCGTAACTTCCCAAACATGATAAATTTTAGGTGTTGCCAAAGCCTCAATTTTAGAACGGTTAGCCAAGATGAATTATATAGGAGCTGATACTCATTCTAGTCACCTCATTGGTCTAGCCTAATCTATTTATAAGAAGGTGAATATCTCGAAAAATCTTAACAGATGCCAACCCTTTTTTATTAACTTGAGCAGAGTGAAACAGAATAAGCAAGGGAGAAAAAGGCGGCAAGGCGAGAGTAAGCCCCATTCTGTTAACCTAGCGGAGCTAGGCTAGGTGCATATCTGTAGGAAACAGCTAGCAACTCCTGGACACACCCTCTAACCACTGGGCCAACAGGAGGTCTACCCTTTCGGGTAGGCACTTTCTGCCATCAGGTAAATCCCACAAGGAGATCCTGAGCTCGGGGACTTTCGCTCGGCTTTTGAGCTTTCAAGAACGCAGAGAATCCACATTCAGCCGAAGCACCCCTTCACCTTGCCAGATGCTTATTTCTGAATTTTCCGCTATATGAAGGGTAACAAAATTTTTAAGCTCTGTATGTGGGATATTTCTATGATGCAGATCCTCGTCCAAACGACTTCCCATGAGGGTCCCTTTCGATTTACTCATACTCAAGTCGAATTCCATCTCAAGTGATTTCCCAAGACTGCTGCTTCGAGGGGCTGTTCTATTCTTGCTATTTTATGGCCACTTAGTTGTTCTGGGAAGTTGTGCAAGAGCTCACGGACTTCATAGGTTAGAATTTTGAAGTATTTTAGTATGCTTTCTGAGCATGGCCTGAAGTTTATACCACATGAGCTTGCTTTATCACTACGATTGTTCATTACAATGTCTGGTTTTTGTAATGTATACTACAGACGACACAGTTTTCTCATGCTTGGTAATGGCCTGATGGGGGCCATTACCCCTGAAGATGTTCACGAGCGCATTATGCACATTGCAATCGACGTTTCTATGCTCTGTTTATTATCAGCATGTTCATTTTCAACAATCCTACTAAACTGCGTATGTGAATAAAGGACTGATTTACTGCCTTATTATCCTCTCCTGCTGAAAAATAATGATCCAAGGTAAAGTTAATTACTGTTCTATATCAGGTTGCACTTTTTCTGCCCATACACTCTTCATTCAGGGCAGAATAGTTAAATTTTATAGTCAAGTATTTGTACAAATCCCAAGGATCAAACTAGATGTTACAAATTCAAGTGTTGCAGCAGTTTCTGAAACATCTTTAAACAATCTTGCCATCCATACCATCAAGTGGGCCAACCCACAATCCTTTGAGAGGTGGCGATGATGCAACAAAAGCTTTCCATGGTAGGCCGATGCCAATTTCCTGAACCCGCCCATCCAACCGAAGTGACAAGTAACTGTACGTGTATCAAATACACTATGTTCATTCTATGTGCTTGAGAACATATAGCAAACACTATAAGAAAGACACTCACACAGGCTTGTCATGGGGCACATTTGGTAGCTTCTTTTGTTCCACCAGCCATCTAGATAAATCAAGCAATGAAGCAAACGGTTATCAATAGAAGAAAATGGCCTGCTTCTGCTATTAATGTTTCGCCCAAAATTCCAGGAGAATTATCTGTTGAAATGGTTGTATTCAGATCTTTAGAAAGTTACTTCTATATGGGGAAATCATGTTTCAGCAACCTTATGCTGGCAACCCTTGAATCTTCTATACCATAAATAACTAACCATTCTGAATGATATTTGAACTGGTGAGGGTCCATATAGTGCACAATGCAACGATATCTTACATACTTAACTTGACCAGTCTGATGTAACTACTGGAGCTGCCAGCCACCGTCCATGAAAGGTACCTTCCAAAGTCTCTCCTTCAAACTGCATGCACATACAGGTCAATGTACAGAGACAACGAAGACATATTATGTTCTCTGTGTTATCAGGCAGGTCGGTTGAATGCTACTTCTAACAGGGCTGAATAGCTTCAATGTGTTAATGCACATGATTACCAATCTTGTTAATGCACATGGGACATGTTTCTACATGGTGCACAGCCAGGTGAGCGTCTGATACAACTGCAAACCACCAGAAACAATTATCTTTTGCACTGCATCACTCACATGTTTAAGTTACTGCAGATTTGGATCTTCAAGGGCTGAACGGATTTTGCATTCACGACCAGAGCCCTGAGGCTCTGAGCCTAGGTCGCCCAACCCAAAGCACGTATCAGATTCAGATTCAGACTACTAGAGGTCGGTTTTGGATTCTTACAGTCACAAATTTTCATTGTATTCTTACGCAGGTAAAAAATCCTTCCATTCCATTTGCATTTGCAATTTCCAATGCATCTCTTACTTACTGGTCTGTCTTACTGGTTTGTCCTACTTAAGAGCAATATCCAATGCATCTCTTTGCTTTAAGAGACGTTTGCACACACTAGTTTGAAGATCTCAAATTTGCTTCAGATCAAAGTTAAGAATTGCTCAGTCCTTTAGTGATCTTGATATGTATATGAAAAGAAGATGTACAGGTCGAGGCTGCCATGGCACAGATTATAAGCATATTGGCTGCAAATTATAGGCCAATTTTGTTTTTTCTTTTGGATCATGTGCAGAATGCTTGGTCCCAGTCTTCCCTTGAGCATTATACACCAGAAAAAGGAATGCCCAAATCCAAGGAAAACTCCAGCGTTATACTCCAAATATACCACATGGAGTTGAACCAGCAGCAAATCAATTTATCTGACATGATTTGCAGCAGCTTCATTTCTCAAATACATGCTAAACCCTGGGCTCTCCCAGAATGTTTGTCTAAATATTTCAACTGACGAAGAGATAGCTACCTGAATATTAACCTTTGAAATGACTGCTTATGTGTGTGTCACACAGCAATTTTTCTTTTGGAAACTAGTATTCCCTTGGATCAGGGCACTTTATTTCTATTGTAGATCTTTCTTCACATTATTTATTTACCCTGGTCCTCCTTAACTGTGAAGATAAAGTCATCTCTGCCTCCATTGGACCTTTTGGGCTGAGGCCCTCTTTTTCTTTAAGAATGTTCCTTTCTTTTTGAGATTGAACACATTTGTGGTCATAATACTTCATGAGCTGCTAAATGTTGGAAGGATGATAGTTTCTGAGGTTTGTTTTGAAACGCTTATGATTTTATTCATTAGTGTCAATTATTTATGGATTAGATTTAGAAAGGGTTCTGCTCTGCTGCGCTGAACATGCTAGAAAGCATTTGTATAATTAAAATACGGATCTGGGAATGCTATGCTCATTGTTTCTCATTGTTTATCTTAGGTACTCTTGTCATGACGACAAGTGTTCTATAAACTATGTTCTATGATATTTTCATATAACTTGAACTTGTGTTTTATTTGAACATTACTGTATGTTTTAAAGCCTAATCTATAATATATTTGGAATCTCACGGACAAAATATGTTGTTCATTCTTAGAAGCACAGTTCTGTTCGTTTTGAGTACTTTGCCATATTTTTCGTATCCGTATTTCGTATTCCATATCTGTTTTTTTTTTTTTTTTGGCATGCCGTATCGTATTTCGCATCCGTATTTGGTAACTATGCATGGTAATAACTTACGGTCCTGAAATGTATGAAATAGCATAATAAAAGAACATGCAGCAGCCAAAATCATGTTCTTGATTGGTAAGGTTTTTCCTCTCAAGATGAAGAGGCATGCTGGTAAAAGAATGGTAAGTTGTGTCGCAAAGTTGTAGTTTAGGCCCACAAATATATTTCGGTTATAGGTTGGTATTACATGACCACCAAACCACATTATAGCTATCTTAAGTTGCCTATAATAGGCTAGAAGGGTTTGGAAATCACGGGCTTAAGCATTTTTTATGGTCTAGCTATGTTAGAAAAGACTTGCCAGAAAGATCTTTAAGAGTTTTACTGACTACATTTTAACATGGTTAATGAATTTCACCATACTGTCAATCTATAATACAGATTGACTATACTTGATATGGTTAGAATGTATAATAATACATTTCAAATAAAAACAAGCATTACTTCGCATCTGTAGGTGGAAGCAGACAACAAAGATGAGGAGATGGATTCAAATCATCAACCTCTCTTTCTTGAGGTAGACTGGCAACTTATGCAGATCCACTATCAAACTAACTTCCACAAGCCTCCGCGTTGTGTGGATTACGATTCAGCAGAGTCTTATGCCTAGCTGCTAACAAAAGAGCTAAGGGAAATTCTGCAGCTTTCCACATTAGAACAACAGAATGCCAAGATGGTCACAGTTCTCTTGAGCGAACACAAAAGGATGTTTTGGGAGAAGATGCACAAAGGCCTTTGTATTTGGCAATCTTTCCTCGGAACATGTGGTCAATACATGGTAGAGCATCAATGGCAAACGTTCAACCTCTTCGGTCGTCAACCCCAAAACGTTTTGGAGATAGTACTGCGCAAAACTTGTGCAAATTACTAGAGACATCTCTCCTAAACAATGGGAACAATACTTCATGCAGCTTTACGATCCTAACGGGGTTCATTGTGATGTGCCAACACAAATAGTGGTTGTAACACAAATAGATGTTACTAAAGGCTTGCAATGTCTCGTAAATGGCAAGACTGCAGATTTAGATTGCATATGGACACTATTAAAGTGGGTGGACCATATATTGTCCCATCCTTATCAATCTCTTCAACAAAACCATTCTGAAAGGCTTCTCCTCACAATGGATCATTAGTAGAGTGGTTCCAATACATAAGGCATGCAATCCTCACCGCCCTGCCAACTACGACACAATCACGATAAACTTATTATTGGCAAAATTGCTGGCCAAAATTCTTGAGCAGCAATTGATGGCATGGGTAGAAGAAACAGAGATGCATGCACTTGCACCAGATTTAGACCTGAACAGTTTACCTTAGACCATATTTTTATAGTACAAACCTTGATACAAGGCAACAGGAACAACACTGGTATTGTTGCTGCTTTGTAGACTTTGTCAAAGCTTTTGAAATAGCCCCTAGAGAGAAGTTGTGGGAAAAAGTAAGAGTAATGCAGTGGAGTCCCTTAGGAGTTGCAAATGCAATATAGAGGATCTACAAAATATGCTCAGTTCGAATGCCACCATCAGAACGAGTTATCAACAATAATATTGGAGTTTGCCAAAAGTGCTCAATCTTTCCCATGCTGTTTGGATTGTACATTGATCAGCTTGAAGATTGGCTTACATCGTATTGAGGCGGAAGGATCAAGCTTGCTCACCATATCATCTGGCAGCCAATATATGTGGATGATGTGGACCTCTTAGCTTACGCCTCAGTGAGCATGCAACAAAATTTGGATGCATTGAGTATTTTCTGCCAAGCCATTGGAATGCAAGTCAATTTGGCCAAAATCAAGGTGCTCCTGGTATTGTCTTCAAGGCAGCAGAGTAGCCTTGCTTCACTTACCAAGGTCAAAACATGAAAGTAGTACAAACGTAAAAATACCAAGAAGTAGAGTTCACTACTACCATGTATTGGAACAATTGTATTGGGCAATGGGTGAGGGCAGTCTGAAAGTCTCTCTATGCAATGCATAATTATCACAGAGCAAGCCTTATAACTAGTTACATCAGTCGCACTTGTTCAAGTTATTGATGGAGCCAGTGCTATGGAGTGGAAATATGGGGACCAATTATGTCACTTTCCACTTAGGAGTACTTGGAACGTGTACAAAAAGCCTTTCTGAATTGTGCATTTGGAGTCAAGTCTACGGTCCCATATTGAATTCTTATGTAAATGCGACTGGGTCCCTACCTCTTCAAAGAGTTACTCTAGAATGTCAAATAATATTATTGTCAGAACGTGATAAATATGGGATGCTCACACCTTCCAAACCTCGTCTACACAACAATGACCATTGGTTCACAAGGCCTAAGGCCTGTTGGAAGGAGAAGCCCCAGGGGATCCACCTTCTTATATATAGAACATGCCACCTACATGCATAAGATAGCTAAAAAAACCCTATTATTCATGTTTTCGATAGGCAATTTTGACCCCTTTTTTATGGTTCTATAACGAGAACAACATCCAAAAACCCATTTGACCCCTAGTATATATAGGAAAAAGGGGTCAAAGACCAACCCCTCTCGTTCATGCACGTGATTTTGACAAGTTCCACAAGGTGAATCCCCTTTGGGAGAGGCGAGCCATTTGGTTCTTCAGATGGAATGTGCAGGAATAGGGGTGCATACATATGCATAACAATGAAAATTGCAATCGTTTGAAATAGTATCTGGACGCATTTTGCAGATTGAAACCTTGATATGATGTCGAAGTCAAATTTAGAAAAAGGGAATTTATTTTGCAAAACAAACTATGCACTAGAAGACTCTGGGTTATTTGAAGTTTGGAAAATGCCTTTTGAAGTTTGGAAGACAAGATATTGAAGTTTTGAAGACTCCGTGATATTATATATTTCATTTTTATCCCCAATATGTCTATTTTTCTATATATCCACCTTTGAAATCCTTTGCCTAGACCTTATTTTCCTATGCATATTCCCTTGGGCCATTCATGATTACCACTTTGACACCCTGCCTTTATCTCTTATTCTAAAGCTCCAAACCTTTGCCATTTTTTTTATTAAATATTCATGTTACCATTCTTTTATATTCACCGCCCTCAAATTTTCACTTAGATCCCTTATCTCCCGATGGTTTTTAAGTACGCCCGATTTGGGTTGGCCTCCCGTGGAAACCCTTCCAAATTTCCATGGAAACCCTTCCTACTTTCCATGGAAACCCTTCCGGCTTTCATTAAAACCAGGAAGGGTTTCCATGGAAACCCTTCCTAATTTCCATGGAAATCCTTCCGAATTTCCATGTTTGGAAAATAGGAAGGGTTTCCATGGAAAATAGGAAGGGTTTCCATGGAAATTTGGAAGGGTTTCCCAAAAATCAGAAGGGTTTCCACGGAAAATGGGAAGGGTTTCCATTTTTTTTTTTTTTATATTTTGAATATTGACACGTACATTTATGGACCACGCCTTTCAAGACGGACGCCGCCCATTAATGGTGCACGCTCACGCCACCCGAGAATTCAAAATTTAATTCAAATGGAAACCCTTCCTATTTTCCAATGCCATGGGAAAATAGGAAGGGTTTCCACAAATGGGGGAAAATAGAAAGGGTTTCCACGTCCGATCAAAAAAATTCTAAGGGCATATGCTCTTCTTGTGCTTGGCTCTCCGCCATTGCATTCTCCTTATGGATCCAGAGCTTGACGCATTTGAGAGATGTGAGGAGGATGCTTCTACAGATTCATTACTATATGATTCGAACGAAACTGTAAGTGATTTTGCTTTTGAAAATATTGACAATGTTGCAAGTTTTGAGGATTTACAAGATGAAGACAATGCAAGACCAAATGTGGAGTATGATCCCTTGGAAGAGGACCGTTACATTCAACTATTTCCTCCTATTCCTGTTATCGCCTCAGCTGAGGGCTACATTTTTAATGAAGCTTCATATTATTTGATGGTGCATTGTGTCAAAGTTCCGTCCATCCCTCTGTTCAAGATGTCCTTCAAGCAGATCCTAATTTTCCTGCGGGGTATGTTCGCCAAACACAAAAGCCACGAGATACACAAAACATAACGAGGTGGTCGAGCTTCTAGGAGAAGTTGCAAGTCCATGCAGAATCTCGTCTTCTCATGCGCTTGACCTTTGGCAAATGGCTCTACATCCCCACCATCGTGGATGTGGAAGCAAATCATTTTCAGAGCTCATGTCAAAGATGGTCTAGGCCACTTGCCTATATGTCCTACCCTAGATAACATGAAGAAGGTATGGCAGATTGGAGCCAAGTTTCATGGCATTCCAAAAGATTATGTGAGGCAATGTATAGAAGTATGTGGGTGCAGTTCCTGTCTGACAAAGCCTACGAGGAGACAAGAGTTATTCAATTATGAGGAGATAGTGCCATACCACTCCTTGGAAAGTCGAGTGGAGCAGTTATAAATAGATCACAAAGATAATGAGAGTGTTATGAGGTATTACATGTATGGTTGACCACAGTTACTGAAAATACAACTCACGGAAAAGTGATTGCATGTAATTATCTGCGCCACAACTGGGTCCTTGGAGGACATTGGGATGGCAAATGGCAGAAGCATGCTAGGATGTTCTCTCACTCGCATTGCGACACCACAAACTTGACAGAGATGCAATGACGAATTTTGAAAGTGCAGGTTCTGCAACGCAACGTGAATGTTCGCATGTACCACATGTTATCCACCTTGATTGGTTATCCAGAGGGAGGGGTTCCCATCGGAGGCTCCATGTGGGAGTTGTCAAAGCAGCGCCAAGAACTTGGTATGCACTATTTTTTTTAAGCTCGCTTCAATTCAACTTACTAGTATATTCTCCAACTGCCCTATAGATGCCAGTGGGCGATTTGGAAGGCGCGGCTGTAGCAAGCGGTTAGCAGCAGTTGAGCGCTTATGCAAGTTGCAAGAAGAGCAAGGAGGTGCAATTGTCTTGACGGATCGAGAATCCATTGTGCTTCATGTCATTTCCGAGTCAGCTCCGGAGACGAGGTATCGTGTGGAAATGTATGCCGCATACTGTAGTTGCCCAAGCGTATTCTCTAGGTGCAAACACCTTTCGGCTGCAGAGTTCTACCTTGCCAAGCATCATCCTGGCTTGTATAAGATCCTCCATCCGGCTGTTAGTGCAGATGAATTGAAGCCCCAAAGGGCACAATGAAGACACTGAAAGAAGTCGCCCTCATGCTTGTAAAGAAGAAGCAAGCGACTCTTCAAGAGTGGGTCGATCTAACGACAACGCAGTTTGACAGAATCCAGGTGGCAGAGAAAGAAGAGCTGGAGCAAATTATCCAGGACATACGCCGGGATGTCAGATTGTTCGGTTCCGCAGATAGGCCTACACCTATGAAGTTCAAAGGGTCTTATGCACAGTCGCAGGCTGCTGCACGGGCACCTCTCTATCCATCTAGATCGCCTGGCCCACTTCGACAAGAACCACCTCTCCACGCTAGAGGTAGGCCAAGGGGTGGAACAAGCATACGTTTGAAGTTTCCTGGGGATGAAGAAATTTAGAAACGATGTTATGTTGTACTCTACTATGCTGCATCATGATACTATGATATACTAATTTTTGTTGCTTAACCCTTGTC
Organism: Isoetes taiwanensis; assembly: GCA_021234155.1. Taxonomy (NCBI): domain Eukaryota; kingdom Viridiplantae; phylum Streptophyta; class Lycopodiopsida; order Isoetales; family Isoetaceae; genus Isoetes; species Isoetes taiwanensis. The sequence continues at coordinate 2,647,316 of JAJEKV010000113.1, forward strand.
TTTGTTAAATATTATTGCGTCGTACAAGCAAGAGACCAAAAGAAAAGAAGAAACAAACTCAAGTAAATGGTAAATGTAAAAAGAAGAACAAACTTAAGTATATGATAAATGTGATTAGTGTTTTGATACATATGAGTCATAAACCCCTGGCCTTGTTACGAGACAGCCACAATGCATACAATAACGCAATAGCAGAGGAGAGAACTTGTCGCTCTCCTCGGATCTGTGAGGAAGGGTTAAACCAATTCCATCCAACCTATAAAAGAAAATCATATGAAGTGGTTAGTATGGATACTTTCCAAGTCATATGCAAAAAAAAGAAAAATTCAAGGGTTTATTGTGATGTACCTGAGCCGCACTAGACGAGGCTCCTTCAATTTAATCCTTAATGAAGAAACTATTTGCCAACAAGCGCATGGTCAAAGCCATGTGGACACCTCAACTGGTTGCATCAACTTGGCTAGGCACATCCATGTCCTGGATAACGAGAGATGTAAGCCCATCCCGTACCTCCTCGGATGCACCTCTAATCTATAGGTAAATCCTAAACATCCTGTATATGGATCTAGCATTAGCAAACATCCATTCCACTCATTCTACAAGAAATTTATATACCCGTTCAACTGGATAATGGTACAACGCTCATCACATTTCTCCACGCCCTGGGAATCAAAACACAACCAGGATGTTTGACGTCCTCGATGTCCCCAACGACGGAGTAATTGCCAAGGTCTCGAGCGAGGACGTACAACCACCAATGGGAACTATCATGATACAAAGAGATGCTACATAAACATATGAACATGCATATAATAAGGTATAACATTCCATTAACACTCACCCATGCACGACGGGCCAAAACACTACTCGTAGCCTACTCCAATCCACCGCTGGACCATAGGTATCACGGAATAAAGGATCCAAGGATTACACTCTCGTCATGGGTGGCAAATCCTCCACGAAAGGGGTATGCCCGCGTGTAGAACGTGGGATCCACAAACAACACATGCCTGGGACCATATGAGTGATGGTGGCACATATGGGAGCGATGTGACAAGGGGTGGTCGCATGGGGAGAGAACTAGCAGTATGGGAAAGAGAACGGGTGGTGGGATCATGGATGGGCACCCTCCCAAGGCTGAGGTCCACATCGCAAGATGTGGATGGCATGAGTGACATGCTCTCTGTAGCAAAGGCGAAACAACTACTAGATGTACCAGGTAGTCCTAACTGGGCTGTTGTGACGTTCCAAGTATTGATACGGTATAAATACATTGACACGTCACCCAGCATAGGTACGCCACCAGGGGGTATGGTAACCTAGGGGGGGTTGACCTAAAAGGGATTTAATTAGCTATGTTAATTTAATCAAGGATAATAACCTATGATTAAGGAAATTAATAATTAAGAAAGATAATTAAGCAAATTATGGTTTGGGAAGGCGCCACCTGGCCAAACTCGATTGGCCAGCATGGGGATTACTAATTGGATCCAATAAGGTGGATCACCACCCCCATATCAACCTTAATCGACCCAGCTGAGCGCCCAAGGAGCAGTTGAGCGCCCAAGAACTGTTGTTGACCTCACCAAATCACTGAACAATCACTAGCTGACGCTGCCACCCGATTCTGAAGACTATGGAAGCACCTCACGATAATGGTTCCAGCCGAAACACGGGTTAGTAGTAGTTTAGCTTGTGAATTGTAGGATAGTACTTCAGTACTCTTTTCTGATTGCCTTGTTGAGATTAACCCTTCTCTGGTAAGTAGGATTACATTTCAATTATGAATGGTGCTCTGTTACGAAATGATTGATGTATCTATGGAGTATTTCGGTAGCTTCCATTAAACAGGGGTTTAAAGGGGGGGTAGAGACCTCTGAGCTCATATATGATAGTATGCTCCTAGATAGAGCCCTGTAATATTCTAAGTATATGCGGCATGTGTGCAAGAGACCACCGGGTCGTAGACGCTATGGTCTGGCTAAGCACCAGAAAAGGGACGCAGTGGTGAAGTGGGGGTGGGGTCTTGCACGAACATAAAAGGCTCCCCGAGACTCCTACAAATTAGGCTAGGCCTGATAGCCGGTCCACGTAGGGGCCGGGTATGGGTCTGACACTCCACAGGTGCGTAGATGTGATCCGTATGGAGCATCTTGCACTTTGAGTAGATTTAGGGTGAGTAAGTTGGGTATGGATGCGGGTCGCCGGCGCGCACGCGTATTCTCTAGCTCACCCATGGAACCACCGCGTGATCCCGAAGGGGACACTTCCCCCGCCTGCCTCATCGGGACGGGGCGTCATGAACCCTGGAGTAGGCTCAAAAGGGTGATACCTTGAGTCTGCGTCTCCGGAAGGCTATAGCGAAGCCATAGCGTGAATCGACCCATCTGCAAAGTGTGCACAGGAGGGGCGGATGGAGTGGACAACCCTAGCCGATGTTCTATGCCAGCCAACGCCATGCCAAGACTCGGTCTGCTGATCTCTTGAGGCCCAGCCGTCAGTCGATCCTCACTGGAGTCTGAGCCAGGGTAGAACCTGAGGTTTGGGGTGTTTTCTTAGTTTTAGATGCATATTCTTTGCCGTTGGTAATTGGATGGATGCGCCACCCTTCGTGGTGGTTATTTATATATGATTTATGCTGTGTGCTAATCCTTGTATTCATGCTTCCGCGACGTAGGCGCCCATCGAAGGCGTGGGCCGAATGACACCTCCGTGTCCTTCGCTCGAGCATCTCCAGGTAGATGGCCCGGGTTAGATGGAGGGCCCTGCCCATGGCAAGATGGATTGCCACGAGAGGGAAAAGTCCCCATATGTATACGACCGGGGGTCGTATATATTCAGGGAGCGTCACAGTGGTATCAGAGCCGTGATTTCGGTTGCTCGAAATCATAGCACTGGCCAAACCCTAACTCGTTAGTTCGGTAGCTAGGAGGAGGCTAACCCAGTGTGTTGCTTAGTCCTCTTTGATGTTTGGCTTTGTGTTAGGTTAAAGTAAGAAATTGTAGGTTTAAAGAAGTTAAGGCGACTGGAGGCCCCAAGTTTGGAGGGGTTATAAAATTTTGTAGGTAGTTCAAATGAAGGAGAAAGTGGTTCCATTGGATCGGGCCCAAATACCCTAGGACAGTCGTCGCTGGCGGAAAAATGGCCAAGGGAAAGCCCGAAAGTCAACTCGGGCGCCGCTTGATTTTTGTCGCCTTGCAGTCGGGGTGGGAGAGCCAAAAATGCAGTCGGCGCCCGACCGTACCGTCGCGAGTCAACGCGGGTCCGAAAGTCAACTCGGGCGCCGCTTGCTTTTCGTCGACCCCCAGTCGCGGTGGGAGCGCGTAGAATGCCGTCGGCGCTCGACCGTAATTTTCCGCGTATTTCCGCCGTATAAATATTTTATAATAAGAGAAAAAATAAGAAGTTAATGGGAAAAATTTTAAAATTTTAAAAGTTAGCCGGTCGTTGAAGTTATTGTCTCCGCCTTGCCTTCAGCGCCTTCGCCCGCCGGATCCGACGCCCGCCATAGCCGCCAGACCCGACCTTGCTTCTTCGCCCCGCTCTTCGCTAAACCCTAGCGTCTCCCATACCGCTTCCCTAGCCGCAAGCGCCCTACCGCCTGTTCTTCTAGACCTTAGCGCCATAAGCCATGGCCAACACCAAGAGTACTGTGGACCCTACTACCCTTACCATAGCCGAGATCTATGCCTTGATCGCCCGGCATATGGCTACTGACCCGGCCTTCATCGATATACTTCTGGATGAGTTGGTAAACCGGTTCGATAACAATGATAGGATTCCCTATCCCATCTACCATTTCTCTGAGCCGTTTCTGATCCGATTAAACCTCCGCCAGCTTCCTTACACCATGGCCGAGCAACCTGACTTGGTCATGATGCTGATTAAGTTCTACCCTCTCGAATGTGAAGGACACACTGAGGAGGAGGACATAAGGGACGAGGCCGACCGTATCAGAAACTTGGCCAGGGAGGATGACCAAAGGGAGATAGAGCGAGCCGATACGGCGGCTCGAGGTAAGGAGTATCGGTACCTGGGGGATGGCGTCGCCGTTATAGATGGCAGGGCCATCGAGGTTCCCCCATACCGATGGGATGAGGATTCCCGCAGCTTCATATGGGGGGAGATCCCTGATATCAGCATAGATTACTTAATAACAATCCAGATTGACATGGCCCAGCGACCCAACCGGTACCATGCTGAACTTCTTCGCCGCAGCGTAGCACAACATTACGCTCAGGTTGAAGAAGACCTTAGGAGAGCCCAGGAGTTCCGGGAAGAGCAGGAGAGGATTCAAAGGGAGAAAGAGGAGAAGGCCCGACAGGAGCAGTGGGACCAGCAGGGCAAAGGGGGATCAGGGAGTGGGCAGGGCCCAACACCGACCGAGCACACGACCGTTAAGCACCGGAGGAAGTCCGTGGCCCGGAAGTCCGGCAGTCAATACAAGGAAAAGCTAAAGACTGTCGGCACTTTTGGCAAGAATGCGAGCTCCAGTTGGAGGCAGGAGCGGGTGGATGCGTCCCGACCAGCTGTTGGGGCCAAGACTGTGCCTGCATCAAGGGGGCCGCCTCCAAACCCTGCTCCACAGAGGAAACCCCACCGGTTTCGACCCGGTACTGTCGCCTTACGGGAGATCCGTAAGTTTCAGAAGTCAACCCAACTTCTGATACGGAAGCTCCCCTTTCAGAGGTTGGTTCGGGAGATTGCCCAGGAGTTCAATACCGACCTCCGCTTCCAAACTTTTGCCATTTTGGCGCTCCAAGAGGCTGCGGAGGCTTATCTGGTGGCACTCTTTGGTGATGCCAATCTTTGCGCGATTCACGCAAAGAGGGTCACCATAATGCCTAAGGATTTAGCCCTCGCCCGCAGGATTCGGGGGGAGCATCCCTAGTATATTTTGCTGAGTTCCGCATTGTAAATATTTTTTTGATATTTAATAAAAAAACTTTTTATTTTGCATTAAGAACCTTTTATTTTGTAGTAAAGTACGAAATTGCCGACGTCAGCATCCATAAAAAGGGATAAAAAGGGTTTTCAAAGTTCTTTTCATTTGTTTATATCCGTTTTTCTTCCTTCCTCCTCCCTTCCAGCGCCATGGCAGCCACCGACCTTCTTGCATGGTACCAAGACGGAGAGCATTGGGATCCGCAAGTGCCCTTCGACCTGTTACGGCCCTTGCTATGTCAGCGCCTTGATCTCATCACTAATATGCAGCGGCACCCAGACTATGCCGGATTCCTAGAGTTTTACACAGAGGAGATGCTTCCTTTGTGTGTTCCTCTTGGGGATCCTCCCCAGTTGTATTTAGAACAGGATGTGGTACGGGATATGCTAGGGGGTGACACCCACGCGTATGATGTGCTGAAAGGAAAGCTTAGATGGGGCAAGCACCTGCCCGTTGTCCAGCATCAGGGGCGACAATATCTTGAAGTTGCCTTTGCCCTAGCCATCCTCATGGATCAATACGTTGAGGATGAGACTTTGCCTGCAGAGAAAGGCAAACTTCCTGAATCTTCCGAGGAGGGAGAGGACGAACACATAGGCATGGGTGACTTCGCCCGTTGGAAGCAGTTGGCAGAGGAGATGCCACCACGCCGGGAACAAGCTGCACGCTTGTCAGGGCTAGACGCCCTTCCAGTTGTGTATCACCGAGGCCAAGAATATCTTCTCTTGGATGATATCATCTAGACCTATCACATGGTGGCCGGGTTTAAGCGCCGGCGTAAGGACCATGTGCTCTATATGAGCTAGCGGAGTACTGTATGGATGATTTCATCGACTTCGCTCCTATTGAGCTTCCCCCGGAGGTGCAGCAGTTACTCCAGTTCCGCCAGGAGACCATAGAGCCAGCTGAGACTTTGTTACGGCTTCGGGAACTAGTGATGCAGGATCCGCCCTCTCAGCCTTCACCGGATGCCTTTACAGCTATGGGACCTCATGTTCCAAATATTAATATGGTTGAGGTTCCCTCCGATTCGGATGAAGAGGGAGAGGATCTATACCATAACCCTGCTCATTTGAAGGAAGAGCAGCAAGAGCTCAAGGAAGAAGAAGTCCCTATGGACTTGGACAAGGAGGTGGCTACGTCAGAGACCCCGCAAGGGAAGGTATTGGGAAACCACCTTATTCGTTTCTTCCTATCAGCTTTTCGACAGGGGCAAGTTCTTTTTATAGCCCGAGACTTAGGGCCGGAGGCCGAAGCTTCATGGTGGACCCTCCGTGCTCGTTCCACATTGGCCGGGCACAAGAAGCTTCCCTATCGTACGTTCACTTATGTACTCGTACGACGGGATCTTGCCCTGACGGCCTTGGGACAAGACATTGCACCCTGGATGAGCATGAAGCTCCTTACGGCAGCCCCATTGGCTGTTGCTTACCTGCCAGAGGTTGCTTCCATTGCGGCTGCCACAGTAGACCCAGGGGTGACTCTGCTACGACACCGACTGCCGCCACCACCTCCTCGGCCTACGAATGAAGAAGGAGGACCTAGCTCTTAAATAATTGTATTACGCATTTTGTATTGTGAATAGATGTAGAATTTTGGTTTGGCAAATTCTTTAGCCATTCTATAGTTATGATATACCATCTTCTTATCAATTGTGACTGTTGTCTCAATGAATACAATTAAAATTGTTCTCTTCCATGATGCGTTCATCTCTTTATTAGAGTTTACGGCATAACAAAATCGTTCAATGTTCTATATTCATTTCTATCGTCTTGCAGAAGAAACACTTGAAGAATATGAAGAGAGAATTACCGACCTGATAAGGAGGGATGACCCAGGGCCGCCCGACCAGAACTATGGCCAAAGGTATGGGGAGTACCCGGAATGGGACGAGGGTTACGAGATGGAACCCGCGCCACCAGGGGAGCCCTATGATCCAGCCAAAGGGATGGAGATAGTTAACATTCTCAGGGAACGAGCCTACGAGGACCTGAAGCAAACTCTTCGCCGCACATGGGACTATTGGGACATGTCCAGGCACGAAGCTTTCGAGGACGCCAATGACCACCTGTGGCAAATCTTCTATGCATTGAGGAGGCTTTTCAATCTCCTTATTATTAGCCCAACGCTAGATTACCAATCTGTAATAGTCCAGGCCTGGGCACGATACAAGCTCGTTAGGGCTGTACGTGAAAGTGTTCGCGACTCAATCTTGTACCCATTTGCGAACCCCTAGGCCCAGTCTCTTTAGCTCTGTTCTTGTGATGTTATATGTGAGTTGAATTTTAAATGTCCAATGTATAATACCTGTCCTTGTATTATGTCTTTGTATATATATCTGTCACTACCAATGTACTGAATCTTAATGTAATGACTGTTTTTACCTATAATAAAGATCATTGCCATTGTACTTTTTCTTGTATTCTTTCTCTAACCTATCCAAAATGACATTTTTGTGAGACCTTATGTCACCATAAGTCAGCTTATACCTTTTTATGCTGGATATAGACGGTGAACGTAACGCCGCCTGGCAGACACCCTCAAATGCCAGTAGACTAACACCTGAACAGGAGCTTATGTTAATGAAGAGACAATTAGGCGAGTTACAAGCTTATGTGTTGCATGCCAATCCACCACAACATATACAAGAAGACGGACCGGAGTTACCTCCGCTACCGCCAAGTCCACCTACGCAGCAGCCATCTCCACCTGCAACCAGCCTTGTACCTGCACAGAGGGGACCCCGTTCTAAACGTCGTCGGAGTTCCTCTAGGGATAGCGCCACCTCCTCACAATCAGCCACTTCTGTGTCTTCTGAGTCGTCAGTATCAGCTGGCGACCATGCAAAGCGCCGGGATAAGGAGTACCGCAAGACGGTTGATACAGCCATAACTAGTATATGGAAGAATAGGAAACTGGCCCAGTTTGATGGGAAATCTAGAGGCGGACTGAATGCAGAGTCATGGTTGGACGAAATGAAGGAGTTTGGGAAGTCCTATGGCATGATAGAAAAGGATACAGGAAAGGTTGCCACCACAAACCTTACAGGAGCTGCCCGTATTTGGTGGAAGGGCTACACTAGAGCCAAGCATCTGGATAGGAGCAGGTGCAAATTTAAGAAGTTTGCCAAAGCCTTTAAGTCACATTATGTGCCTCGTGCGCACAAATGCCAACAAATTCAGACCTTCTATAGGTTAGAGCAGAAGGGTATGTCGGTTCAGGCTTACACTGATGAATTTATGCGCCTGAGGCTGTATGTACCAGCAGGTATGAATGAAAAGAGAGCAGTGGAGGGTTACATTGAAGGGTTGGCCCCATCAATTAAACGAATGGTTAAGGCCATAGACCCGAAATCAGTTGCGGAGGCTGAGGCTAAGGCATTGAGCCTCGAGGAGGACACACCAAAGAACCAGTATCCGCGTCCTGCTCCTTACTCACAGCCACGGCCGTCCACACCTTACAAACCCCGCTCACCAAGTCCGGGGCCCTCTCAACAGAACTCTTATGGCCGCCAGGAAAAGAAAGTCACCTTCAGCATGCCAGATAAACAGAACAATGTCGGTAAGGAAGTTCGGAACCTCTTACAGTCTATTCCCAAAGAGGCTCGAGAACAGCTCCGCCGAGATAAGGCATGCTACAGGTGTATGCGGCCCGGGCACTTTATGCAAAATTGTCCTTATGTCACGCAGACTGCCCAGCTGGCCATGGTCGACCTCGATTGGGACGATCTTGAGTCAACACTACCTGTCGAGGAGGAGGCTCCCGAGTACATTCACGGTGCGTCTCATATCCTTGCAGCTATAGAAACTGGCAATGCTGAAAGTCAACCTGCTGTCATTTCCACCATAGGTCAAGTAGACAGTAAGCCTTTTGTAATTCTTATGGATACGGGAAGTACACATAATTTTGCTTCTCCTAGAATGGCCCAGGTCTTACAGCTTGAAACCTTGAGGTCCTGACCGAGGCCTGTCACTCTAGCCAGTGGTAAGGTCAGACATACTCATGGCCGTCGCATCAATCTCAAGATACAGTTGCCAGGTGCACCGGCTGCTTTGGGTGCCGAGTTAATGGATATTGGCAAATACGACCTCATTGTTGGTATGGAATTCTTGGCATCTGCAAAAGCCAACATAGACTGCGAGAAACGGGAAGTTACCTTCGGCGCAGCTAATGGAGCCCGCGTGACTATAAAAGGTGAACCATTCAACCCTATTATGCAGTCTATGTCAATCAGGCAGTTAGATAAGGCTATACGCAAGGAAAAGCTCCTCTGCGTCATTAGACTTGCCTCCATTGAGTCAGATGCTAAACAAAAGCAAGTAATCGATACCTTGCCAGGGGGGATTGCTAATCTTCTCCGAGAATTTGGTGATCTTTTCCCAGATGAAATCCAGAAGCTTCCTCCTTTTAGAGGGGTTGAATGTGAGATAGCTTTAGAGCCAGGTACTAAGCCTACCAGCAAGGCTCCGTACCGGATGAGTCCCCCAGAGTTGGCAGAGCTTAAGAAGCAACTTCAGGAGTTACTAAACCTAGGTTTCATTCGTCCTAGTGTTTCGCCTTTTGGCGCTCCTATTCTTTTTGTTAAGAAAAAGGATGGCTCCTTGAGGATGTGCATTGATTATCGGCAACTCAACAAACATACCATCAAGAATCGCTATGTTTTGCCTAGAGCAGATGACCTAATGGACCAGTTGCAAGGGGCCAAATTTTTTTCAAAGATTGATCTACGCTCCGGATACCATCAGATAAGGATTAAACAGGACATCCATAAATCTACTTTTCGCACTAGATATGGGCATTATGAGTTTACCGTTATGCCTTTTGGGTTAACTAATGCCCCTGCAACGTTTATGCGATTAATGAATGATGTCTTCCGACAATACTTGGATGATTTTGTTGTTATTTTCTTTGACGACATTCTCATCTATAGTAAGACCCTAGAGGAGCATGAAAAACACCTTCGGTTGGCCTTACAAAAGCTAAGACGTCATCAGCTCTTTGCCAAGTGCAAGTTTGCCACTCCGAAGGTCGATTATTTGGGCCATGTCATTTCGGCAGAGGGAATTGCTACAGATCCAGCAAAGATAGAGGCCGTAAGGGAATGGCCTATTCCAGGAAATGTTTCCGAGGTCCGAAGTTTCTTGGGATTAGCAGGATATTATCGGAAATTTGTAAAGGATTTTGCAAAGATTGCAGCACCCGTTACAAATCTTACAAAGCATGAGAAGGTGAAGGATTGGATGGAACACTGGAAGGCAAAAGTTCAGGCCAGTTTCCAGCAACTTAAAGATGCCTTAGCGTCAGCACCAGTTCTCACATTGCCCGATCCTGAGAAAGATAAACTAGTGGCAACGGATGCCAGTAAGATTGCCACCGGTGGAGTCCTAATACAGGAGGGAAGAGTTATTGCCTATGATTCAAAGAAAATGAACGAGACGGAGCATCGCTACCCTACCCATGATCAGGAATTGTTAGCCGTTGTCCGTGCCCTGCGGATATGGAGACACTACCTTCTTGGTAGAAGATTCCAGTTGGATACGGATCATCAAAGCCTCCGTTATTTATCCACCCAGCCGAATCTCAACCTCCGTCAGAGGAGATGGATGGAATTCTTGGAGGAGTATGATTTTGAGATTATGTATAAACCTGGAAAGCACAATGTGGTTGCGGATGCGTTGTCACGCCACCCCTTGGTAATCCGAACCCATTGTAATGCAATTTCTACACTCACCAGTGAGTTTGGGAAGCAGATAGAACAGACCTTGGCCACAGATCCTGAGTTCTGTGAAGTTTGGGACAGTTTGGCCAAGGAAGCTCGAACAGATAAGGAGCATGAAGCTTTCCGTTCGTATAAGAAAGAAGGCAGCTTGTTATATTACAAGGATAAGTTGTGTGTACCTGGGACTTCGGGAGTGCGTAAACTAATCCTCCACGACACGCACAACAGTCCTATAGCTGGACACGCAGGGTTTATGAAGACCTACTTTAAGATTCGCTCCAGCTATTTCTGGCCTTCGATGAAAAAGGACATTGCCAGGTACATTAAGCAGTGTCAGGTGTGTCAGCAAACCAAAGCTGAGCAGTTAAGGACTCCAGGCGAGTTGCAACCTCTGGATGTGCCCAACGCTAAATGGGAAGTGATAACCATGGATTTCATTGTGGGCCTTCCACGTACTCTCCGTGGATATGATGCCTTAATGGTAGTGGTCGACAAATTGTCGAAAATGGCTCATTTCTTGCCATGTCGTACCACGGATACCGCCTTCGATACTGCTCTGCTATTTGCCAAGGAGATCTTCAGATTACACGGAATGCCACGAGTTATTATATCCGACAGGGATCCCAAATTCGTAAGTGCATTCTGGAAAGATTTCTTTGCCACCATCCAGACCAAGCTTGCTATGAGTATGACATATCATCCTCAAACAGATGGCCAGACAGAATGTGTTAATCGCATTATAGAGGATATGCTAAGAAGTTATGTGTGGAGTAAGCAATCACAATGGGCTGACTATATTTATCTCGTCGAGTTTGCCTACAACAGCATGAAACAAGAGTCTTCCAAAATGTCTCCCTTTATGATAAATTATCGTTATCAATGTCTTACTCCAGACACATGGCATAATCCCATTTCTAAGGTGGAGGTTTCTCAACAGCTTCTCTTGGAGATGCAAAGCTCTGGTCGAAGAAGTTCGTGGTTACTTATTAGCTGCACGCAGTCGTTAGAAGAGTGTCGCCGATAAACACAGGACCCCATGCGCTTTCCAGGTGGGTGAATCAGTTTGGCTTAAGATTAAGGTCAAACAAGCCAAGCTTAAGATTGGCAACTGTAAGAAGTTGGCACCCAGATGGGCTGGACCATTCAACATTATTGAGCGTGTTGGAGAGCAGGCATATCGCCTGGATTTGCCGCCCCGCTTGAAGATCCACAAGGTCTTTCACGTGAGTCTTCTGAAACAACACACCCCCGATCCTGAGGAGGTTTTGGATACCCCAACCCTCCTAGAAATGACAGAGGAGCAGCTGGAGATAGTGCCTGAAGCTCTTCTTAATCGAGCTTACAAACAAACCAGAAGGGCTAAAATGTTGCAATACTTGGTTAAGTGGAAGCACTTACCAGTTGAGGATGCTACTTGGGTGATGAAGATAGACCTTGAGAAGCACTATCCGGACTTCATGCGGGAATCTCAAGGCCGCACCATCAACGATGCTATCAACCCCGCAGCCGGCGGTAAGCTTGCAAGCTTGATTGCCAGGTGTAGCGCTCTAGAGGGGTAGATGCATCGTAAATAATAAGAGTTACCGATGATGAGATCACCTTTCTGTTCTCTAGGACGTGGTGTTCTGTCAATGTTGACATGACCATGACTTGCTCGGACAGCATATAGTTTATAGGCCGCGTTCATCTCGGCTACAATGGGAACTTGACCATTCCCTATGCTCCAATGAATGGCAAACCATAGGCATGATAGGTTCCCTGGTAGACAGAGTTTTCTTTTATTATAGGGGGGTGGTCCCTTCAACCACAATTTAATAATCATGTATACTGATATACTGACATATGCAGGCCAATGAGCAGTACGTGACCTGCCCATGTTAGAGGGTTGCTGATGGCCCGAACTCTTCAGTTTTATTTTGTCTACACGTCTTGTTTGTCTTACTCTTATGTTGACAGTGGCCTTCGGTCCTTGAACTTTTTGGATTATCATAATCATGTGAAATGCACCTCGGTGCTTAAGCTATTTTAAACTTTAAAGTTTTTAATATATATTACCTTCGGAAATAAGGAATTACCTTCCTTCATAATGTCATATCCTATAGGTGTATCTAACTCTAATGCTGAGGACAGCATTAATTCTAAGGAGGGGAGAATGTGACGTTCCAAGTATTGATACGGTATAAATACATTGACACGTCACCCAGCATAGGTACGCCACCAGGGGGTATGGTAACCTAGGGGGGGTTGACCTAAAAGGGATTTAATTAGCTATGTTAATTTAATCATTAAGGATAATAACCTATGATTAAGGAAATTAATAATTAAGAAAGATAATTAAGCAAATTATGGTTTGGGAAGGCGCCACCTGGACAAACTCGATTGGCCAGCATGGGGATTACTAATTGGATCCAATAAGGTGGATCACCACCCCCATATCAACCTTAATCGACCCAGCTGAGTGCCCAAGGAGCAGTTGAGCGCCCAAGAACTGTTGTTGACCTCACCAAATCACTGAACAATCACTAGCTGACGCTGCCACCCAGTTACAGCACTATGGAAGCACCTCACGATAATGGCTCCAGCCGAAACACGGGTTAGTAGTAGTTTAGCTTGTGAATTGTAGGATAGTACTTCAGTACTCTTTTCTGATTGCCTTGTTGAGATTAACCCTTCTCTGGTAAGTAGGATTACATTTCAATTATGAATGGTGCTCTGTTACGAAATGATTGATGTATCTATGGAGTATTTCGGTAGCTTCCATTAAACAGGGGTTTAAAGGGGGGGTAGAGACCTCTGAGCTCATATATGATAGTATGCTCCTAGATAGAGCCCTGTAATATTCCCAGTATATGCGGCCTGTGTGCAAGAGACCACCGGGTCGTAGACGCTATGGTCTGGCTAAGCACCAGAAATGGGACGCAGTGGTGAAGTGGGGGTGGGGTCTTGCATGAACATAAAAGGCTCCTGAGACTCCTACAGTGGGCTAGGCCTGATAGCCGGTCACGTAGAGGGCCGGGTATGGGTCTGACACTCCCTGGGTGCAGAGATGTGATCCGTATGGAGCATCTTGCACTTTGAGTAGATTTAGGGTGAGTAAGTTGGGTATGGATGCGGGGGTCGCTGATGCGGCACGTATTCTCTAGCTCACCCATGGAACCACTGTGATCCTGGAAGGGGACACTTCCCTGACCTGCCTCATCGGACCGGGGCGTCATGAACCCTGGAGTAGGCTCAAAAGGGTGATACCGTGAGTCTGCGTCTCCGGAAGGCTATAGCGAAGCCATAGCGTGAATCGACCCATCTGCAAAGTGTGCACAGGAGGGGCGGATGGAGTGGACAACCCTAGCCGATGTTCTATGTCAGCCAATGCCATGCCAAGACTCGGTCTGCTGATCTCTTGAGGCCCAGCCGTCAGTCGATCCTCACTGGAGTCTGAGCCGGGGTAGAACCTGAGGTTTGGGGTGTTTTCTTAGTTTTAGATGCATATTCTTTGCCGTTGGTAATTGGATGGATGCGCCACCCTTCGTGGTGGTTATTTATATATGATTTATGCTGTGTGCTAATCCTTGTATTCATGCTTCCGCGACGTAGGCGCCCATCGAAGGCGTGGGCCGAATGACACCTCCGTGTCCTTCGCTCGAGCATCTCCACGTAGATGGCCCGGGTTAGACCGAGGGCCCTGCCCATGGCAAGATGGATTGCCATGGGAGGGGAAAGTCCCCGTATGTATACGGTCGGGGGTCGTATATATTCAGGGAGCGTCACAGCTGTCAAGTCTGCAGTAACCCCTAATCCACGCGCCTCGGCTACCTCTGCGACATCCTCCTCCCCTACCAGCCCTGGGTCAGTTGCCTCATCCTCAATAGGGAGGTCTCTCTCCTCCTCAACAATACCTCTGCCTCCACCCAACCTAATATGTGTCTGCCGGAATTGGACCTCTAGGCCCTCATCGCGCACCCTAGTGAGCGTCTGCACTCTATCTGCCATCCAACGTGGTTCTCCCTGTGGGTATCTCGTAGCTAACTCCTCCTGTGAGAATGTCCTCTCAATGGCCTCCCACTCTGCCACAACCCGTCTGTGGAGTCTAGCCATAAAGTGTGTCTCCTGCTGGGATACTAGAAACTCTACCCTGGAACATCTATCCTGACCACGAAGGCGGCTCCTCTCCCTCTCTCTCTCGCGTGCCGCCTCGTCCTCCTCGTCCCTCGGACGCACTCTGCGTGCACCACGAGGCCGAGGCACCCATGGTACCTCTCCATGCTGCCTCTCGTGGTGCTTCTTCGCGGCATCCATACCTAGACCCCACCCACCCTGGTCTCCTGAAAGCGTGTGTGTGCAACCCTCGTGCTCACAAAACCATCTATCCTGGGACCTTGTAGGAGCCCCAGGGATGGTGATCAATAATCGACGTATTCTCCAATGCCCAAGGAGCTCGTCCCTAAAGAAAAAAGCGATGGACAAAAAAAAAAAAAAAAAAAAAAAAAATTGGACGTAAGGGAATAACATTACGTTTCCTCTATGTACCAATAGAAGTAAGAGAACAACAGATAAGCTCATACTATGGGACTAACCTAAACTTATACCCTAAACCCTAAGCTTATACTAGGGACTAACCGGTCAGGCACGAAGGTCCTAATCGGCTGTGGAACTGGTGGTACCGCGCCCTCTGCGTCCCCTTCTTCTCCCCCAATTTCCCGCCATATCTGTATGAAATGATTACAAAAGAACCATAAGCATATAATTTATTTGAAACATATGAGAAAAACTGCTGACAAAAAAAAACCTAGCAAATTTTGAGCACAATGAGAACGAAGAAGAACTTCCCATCAAACAAATCATAATTGTGAATGAATTGGCTAGTTCGCATTTAGTTTTCTATTTCGTTTTACATTTGGTTTCACATTTGGTTCAGCCCTTTTCTATTTTGCTACAGAAAAGCCCCAGTTAGTCATCTAAAAACCTTATTGCTGTTAGAGACATAGCTACAGTATAGTATGATAGTATGTCCTAGTAGATGGAATGTAACAAACCTTGAGGATGAGATTATTTTTTGACCAAACTAATGTTCGCGCTTGAGGGTAATTGCCATTTGCAGGATTTATATGTTACAGGCTGGCTGCACAAAGTTCCAAAAGTTCTAGGTTGGGAGAGCACCATTTTTTAGGGTCATAAAACTTGTGATCTGGTCTGTATACCATTGTGCCATCTGTTATCTGCATGTGTTGGTCTGCATACCAGCATATCTTTCATGTATATTTTGCCATTTGTCATCCATGTGTTCCAATCTGCGTACCAGCACTGTCGCTGTGTATATTCCGCCATCTGTCATCTAGCCATGACCATTTACATATGAGAAGAAATAGAGATGCAATAAAATGGCACTTGGAGTGCTTCTGTATTAATATTTAAACATGTTACATGTACAGTTCTGGGTTTGATTGCTCCAAAACCCAAGTGTTTTTGATATTTTTCAATGGCAATGAAAACTTCAAAGGATTGATGATCTGCCCAATTGATAAATGCGCTCCACCTTCAAGCATTCAAGATGCAATTACTTATCTCCTAATTGCATCCAAAGACAGCTATAATGGATAAGATGGAGAAATTATTCTACCTTCTTTTGTGCTCCAAGCTGCAGCTCAAAAACAGGCCCTCGTGAAACTCAAAATCCGCCTTTGCCTATGCCAAGATCAATTATTATAACCAGCTTACAAGCTTGTTGCCTGCCTCTTTAATGAACTTTTCCAACGCCGCCGCTGTCGAAGCATAGGCAGTGTTAATTGAAATAGATTGCAGCTCGCCTTTAGCCATTCAATCAACGATCTTATTGACAAGTAAACATAAAAAGGGAAAGAAAGGGGAAAGTAAACAGAAAACAATTAAAACAAAAAAATCATAACAATGCTGGCTTATACCTCTTCAAAGTCATTCAGCTACCAAGGACTCATCCCAAACAGAAAGAAGAATAGAGAACAAAACAAGCAGAAAAATAAAAACACAAATACAAATACAAATCTACAATAGAAGCCAAATCTACCATGAACTCGGCCCTTTTTACCAAATCTACCATGAACATTGCTAGCCATGACAGTCCCTTTCTATTGGTCCTGATAATAGTAATAGTTTCATGTGTCTAAAAACCGGCACTCCAATAATTAGAAGTACCTACTGGATTATCTCCCCACAGAGTAGAATAGCCAGATACAATTAGCAGTAAGCCCAGTAAAGCTGCTGCAAACAAGTGATTACCTTTGGATCATCAGGCACAAACT
Organism: Isoetes taiwanensis; assembly: GCA_021234155.1. Taxonomy (NCBI): domain Eukaryota; kingdom Viridiplantae; phylum Streptophyta; class Lycopodiopsida; order Isoetales; family Isoetaceae; genus Isoetes; species Isoetes taiwanensis. Next base: position 2,664,252 of record JAJEKV010000113.1, read on the forward strand.
TAAATGCATCAAAATTCACATCTAATAAAGAAAGTGTTATTGCTTCCTAAATCCGGAAGTCACATTCTCCGAAGGTTACCAATTTCTTTGCTCCATCAATTCTGGAATTTCACAGTTTTGTAACCCGGAACCAGAAAAGCCCAAAAATTCAACTATGGTTTTTGTATTGAGGCCTGTAGACTATTTGATCTCTATAGATGATAAATATCAATTCAATTCAACCATACATGAAAGCATTTACACTTGCAATAGCTTACAAAGGTATTACAACTGATGGGGCGCTAATAGTTTTGTCAAGACAAGAGCTACAAGTGAATCATTCGGATTAGAGCTACAAAAGGGCAAAGGCTGGAAAAAACAGCGACAGATTATGAAGGGAAGAAGAGTCGGCAGAAATAGAAGATCTTGGCAGTGATCTGTGAATAAATTTGTGATTCAATTCGAACTTGGAGGCGAAACTGATTAACTAGTTGTGGAACGAAAAATAAATAAATTTCTCATACGAAATTAGCTTTGGGAGAAATCAGCTTTTTTGACGTACCTGATTGGATTTAAGCCCTGGTTCGAATTCAAATGTCCTGGTTTTGAATTTAAGCCCTGCTTCGAATTCCTCCAAGTTCGAATTCAAATAACCTGGGGTTTTGTCAATCAGTTAAAAAGCAAAAAAAAAAAAAAAAAAAAAAAAATAGAAGCGAAAGTGGCCCTTCTCTGTACCTGATATTCGGCAGACAGTCCCTTCTCTGATAATCCGCAGACAGCTCCGTCTAACCTTTGTAAAAATCAGACTCTTCAAGGACCGATGTTTCTGCAGGCATCGATCATGCCCGCTTGCTTTTAGCAGCGGTAATTGCAAGCCGCAGAGCCGAACTCCTTTTGGGTTTCTATGCCAGCAAAGAATTTAGCCAGCTTGAACTGCAACCTCCGAACTCCTTTTGGGTTTCTATGCCAGCAAAGAATTTTGCCATCTTGAACTGCAACTTGAGTTTCCTGAATAGCTTGAACTATAACCTGTGTTTCTATGAAACGCTTCCTTCATCGCGATCGACTGTAGGCCTTCCTCAATCCGACTCAATCGCCATTTGCCAAGAAAACTGCCGGAAGAAGAGTAAGAACCAATTTTCTGGAAAAAGCTCTCCAATCAGAGCCGTAAAAATTTAATTCTAGGCATTAATTGCCGGTGGATGTCTTCCGGGCTGCAATAGGAAACCTTTCCGGATTTCAGGGAAATTTGGAAGGGTTTCCATCCTGAAATTTGGAAGGGTTTCCGTTTTTTTTGTTTAATAACCCCAATCGGGGGGAGATGCTGTGAGCGCTTATCTCCCTTTTTACATTATTTTTTGTTACCATGGCCACAAATTGCTTTTTTTTACTTTTACCTCCTCTTCTATTATTTTTTGTCATGCCTCCCAAATAAGCCTTATAATGGTAACCTTACTTCTTTGAGAAAGTTGTAAACATGCCATACTTTGAACCATTGAAGTGATAAAAAGCCCTTTATTTTGTGTCTCCAAACTTTCAACAAACCATTGGAATACGACAGGAAATACATGAGTAAAATACGAAAACAGTCGAAGGTGTATTGTGAACCCTGTGAACCTAAAATCTAGAAAAACTGCTTAAATCTTGCCATATCACGCGCCATTCGATCTGTCAGTAGCTTATTCCTGGATTCCCCCGCTCCAGGAGCATAATGATTCTAAATTTAAATCTTAAGATGCTGGAACCAAAAAATCAAAGATTATAAACATGGAAACTGTTTACAGATTTTCTTGAAGGCCCAGAAGTGTGGAAGCGCCCTTAAGTACTATTGTACATGATTTCTTGAAGATCCCCGAGCTATCTGAGCATTCCTTAGCCATAGACATTGATTCATGGCTAAACATCCTTCATAAATTATTTTCCAAGACTTATTACCTGTGTTTATTGCTTGAATAGCATGAACACAATATGATTATGATTATTTGATTGCTACATCAATGAAAATTCCCTGTCAAGTTTGAAAATTTAATCGTTCATTACTTTTGCAACTTTTTATTACCAAAACATTGTTACAGAGATCGTTTTCGTGATCCAAACTACTATTTTATCTCTTATATGATCCTAGACCTATTCAAACCTGTATCAATTGAAATCATGCAAAAAGACCTTATAAAACTCAAGATACAAAAATTTGGTTGTTGTTTTTCTGTGACAGTCCACTGACAGATTTTTTTTATCGACTTTGAACTCATTTTTTTCTCCCTCGTCCCAGTTCCAAATTAGGACAAACTTTTTTTGACATATTCCTACAATTTTTATCTGATATTTTTTTTGAAAGTAAGAGTTGGTTTTATCATTAATTATGAAATCTCAAAGTACATAGCAAAAGTATGCTTTTAGGAGAAGCATATCAAAATTATAGTGAAGTCCAGCAATTGATAACAGAGTGTAAACAGAGCGTAAAATGAAGTCTTCAGTTTAAGGAAGAAGATCGCTTAGCAACCACCCACAGGAGGATGAAATGGAAGTAGGTAAACAGCAGGTCGCTATTCCGGAACTGAACCGATTCCAACGAGCAAATTGTTGAGGATTCTCGAAAGATTATAAACCTGCCAAAAATGTAATCCACCAAAAGAGTAAACCAGAACTAATGCTTCTTGGTTTGAAGGCCAAATGGACAGAGATTTCAGCAGTGATCTGAAAAGTAAGAATTGAAGTAGGCATTAAAGGCATCTGTGGAGCCAAAGAAGTATTGGACAAGGGGCCAATTGTGGTAACAGAGACGAAACATATCCCTGTCCTTCAGAAGAATTAGCAGTGACCCATATAGATCAGCCAGTAACTTATGACTGTAGTACAATGTTCTATATCTTGAGAGCTGAGCTTCTGTGAGAATTCGATTATTTGCTGTCAGGAATTTCCACAATAAATGGATCTGGATGACCTCCCTGCAAAATATACTTGCCCACATATCTTCACTTTCCTTGTTGTAACTCATACGTCCTCTTTTCATCAGGAATGACTCCATTGAAGTGGCAATGTCATTTTTCATGACTTGATCCCGAGATCTCTGACTGAAAGGAGAGCTGCTGGTATCAAATTTATTGCTTCCTTCTCCTCGTAAAAAATTAAGATACTCTAGGATCATCAGAAAGAAATAAGTTAGAGTCCACAACATTTAGATTGGAAGCAAACAAATCATAGTGACCCCTATACAAACCATAGTCTTCCCATTTCCTGTCAAAATTAGCTCCAAATTTCTTTTTATGTGTTGTAGCAATAGTCTCAAAATCAAACTGAAAGTGCAATTTTATCCAGAAGATGGACACATTTTTTTTACCATATAACACCCGATTCCTTGCTTTCCAAATGTTCCAAAGGGCAATATTAATAACTGTATTAGCAAATTTATTATCATGGTTCATAAGGGACATAAGATCCTCATTGATTTCAATCCGGAATTTATCAGAGAACCAAGACCAGAAACCATTTAGGGTGCTACAGAAGAAAATATGGCACATCTCCTCAGGCCTATTACAAGCTAAAGGGCAAGTAGCAGAAATATTAGGGTTTCTTCTGGACATGGAGACCAAATTGTTTAGACTGCCATTAGCAATGAGCCAAATGAAATATGAGACCTTAGGAGGACAATAAGAATGCCAAACATTATGAAATAAACTTTTAAGCTGATCATAAGTAATAGACCATTTCAGCATAGCTTTACAGCCCTCATTGTTGGAGGTCATGACATTGTAAACATTTTTCACTTTGTAATCCCCTTTGTCATTTACCCTCCAGTCACTTTTTCCAGAGTTGACAGATAAGTTTGAGAGGAAGGGTTTGATGAAAGAATAAATTTTCTTATCAGAAGAGGTGCCTCTGATAATACCTTTCAATCTAGTCCAAGAAATGATTCTACCATATACAAACATGTCTCTGATATAGACTAAACCAGCCTCATGCCATTTCTTATAAATTCTGGGATGTTTTATAGCAAGGACAGGAGAATTTTGTTCAGTCATGATGGGGTTCCAGAAGATTGGAACATCAGAGTGAAGCTCATCTCTTTCAATGAAATGAAAATTAGGAGAGATAGCATTCCAAGCCTTGATGAGATTGTGCATTAGAGGGGAAATGCTAGGGCTTGGCTTCAGTTGATTGAAAGCAGAATGAGGGAACAGATGATGTATTGAGGGATGACCACAAGGGTGACTTAGAGATATCCAATACCTGATAAAGATATAAGCAGGAGATTGATTCCCATGAATAGCTTTCCAAATGAGTTTACCAGCCAGAGATTGAGCTTGAATAAAAAGATTCTTGCAACCTAAACCTCCAGAGACTTTAGGCTTACATATGGAATTCCAATTAACCAGATGACTTCCCTTCCAAATGAAATTTCTAATTATCTTCTCAAGCTTCAAATAGACATATTTGGGAGCTACTAGAGCAGTGGAAAAGTAGACATGAGAACTGGCAAGAACAGCATTTGCAATGATAGATCTACCTGCAAGAGAGAGATAATTTCCATAATTGTTCAGTTTCTTTTTAATTCTCGAAATAATAGGATCCCAGAGGCCTTTGATGCTATGATTCAAAGCTATAGGCAACCCCAGTAATTTGGTTGCCTGATTAGAAGGAAGGACATTGATACCAGCTAGAACTGGAGTATTGAGGTCACCAATGATCATACTTTTACACAAATTCAATTGGATACCAGAGGCAGCAGAAAATTGTCTTAAGATCTTAAGAAAAAGATTGATATTTTGAAGATCAGCATCCAGGAAGGAGAAGGTATCATCAGCATATTGAAGAATGGAAATACTATCATCAGAATTTGGGAGTTTCAAACCTTTCAACTGAGCAGTATTCTGATAATGAAGAGTGACCCTAGTTAAGAGTTCAGCAGCCACAAGGAAAAGATAAGGAGCTAGAGGACATCCTTGCCTAACTCCACAAGAGAGAGGAAAGAAGCCAGAAGGGACACCATTGATGAGTACTGCAAAATTGGACCTAGAGTTTAAACCATGTATAAGATTCATAAGTTTGGGATGAAAGCCCAATTTAGACATGGCAAAATCCAGGAAATCCCACCTCACAGAATCAAAGGCTCTTTTAAAATCCAGCTTGAGAAGAATACAGTTTTGATTCGAGATTTTGTTCCAGTGCAGACCTTCCATAGCAGCCACATAATTATCCAAGATATATCTATTTGGAAGGAAGGCTGATTGGTTTTGGCTAATATTTCTTTGAAGGAAGCTTTTGATTCTCATAGCAATGATCTTAGCACAGAGCTTGTAGGTGGTGTTGGTGAGAGAGATGGGTCTCCAGTCCTGAAACTTGGAAGGATGATCAACTTTAGGAATCAGGGAGATAAAGCCACTGGAAATTGAAGGATGCAAATGATTATCATTCCAGAAGGCATGGACAAGGGAGATAACATCATTTTTGAGTATATCCCAGAACTTGATGTAAAATTCAGCAGGAAGGCTATCTGGCCCAGAAGATTTGCCTTTGCTGAAGGAATTTAGAATCTCATAGATCTCAATGTGAGATGGAATGGCAATGATAGCATCATCCATAATTTCCCTAGGCTCGGGAAGAATAGAATCCACAATGGAATTAAACTCTTTGGCTTCTGAAGCCATGTTAGGGACAATTGGCTTGTCACTAAAGATATCCATATATCTGCTCTTGAAGAAATTTGCAATTTCAGAATGAGTACTGTAATTGTTACCTTGATCATCAATAGTCTCAGCAATGGAGTTTCTAAGAACCCTACTCTTGGCAACCCTGAAGAAGAATTTAGAGGAGCCAGAGTCCATTTCATTAGTATACTTAATTTTACATCTAATAGCTGAGCCCTTAGCTTCCATCTCCTCAATATTCTTAATTCTTCTCTCTAAAATTTCCTCACCTACATGAAGATTGTAATTAGACGGATCATTCTGAAGAAGAGACCTAATATCCTTCATATACATTAGGAGCTGATTTTTTTCCTTGCTTCTCTCCTCATTGATAATTTTAGACCAGTTTTTAATCCACCCTTTGATTTGCTTGATCTTAGAGTAAAACCTTTCATAGAGGGCAGTTGATTACCATCAACCACATTTGAATTATTGGAAAGAGTCTCATAAAAGGATCTGAATTGAGAGCAAAATTTCTCATTTTCCAGCAGTGAGGAATTGAACTTGTAAGGCGTGCTCCCTTCCCTTTTGATGTTGATGACATGAGAGGTATAAAGGAACTGGGGCTGATGATCAGAGATGGAAGTTCCTTCATCACTTGTAACATAGCTGTTGTCCCAGAAGGATGCAGAAGGATTGGAGACATAAAATCTGTCCAGAGTGCAGAAAACTCTAGCTTTATCTTTTTGTTTGTTTGACCAAGTGTAGGTGGCAGTAGAGGAGGGAATATAGATCAGACTATTATCAGCAATAAGAGTATCCCAATTCTCCCTTTCAGTTCTAGACATATTGATTTTATTTCCCAATTTAAGATCCCAAGATGGAGTATTGTTGAAGTCACCAGCAATAATCCAATTTTCAAGAGATTGAGCATTCAGCCAGGAATTCATTTCAGCCCAAATTGGTTCTCTATCTTTAGGAGAGGTAGGAGCATAGACATTGGTAATGCCAAATCTAGAATTAGAAACCGAGCAAATCATGGCTTGCCAAGCTCTTGAGGGACTGTTATAAAAGGAGGAGTGATTGATATCTTTCTTCCAGATAATGGCCATTCCACCACTTGCTCCAGATGAGCTGATCCAAATAGAAGTAGAATTAGGATAAATCCACTCCCCTAAATTACTACATTCAAAGGAGGGAAGTTTAAGTTCTTGAAGGATAATGATGTCAGCATTATATTGCCTAATTTGAGCAATGGCTCTTCTCCTTTTTAGAGGGCCTTTAATTCCCCTGAGATTCCAAGAAAGAATCTTCATATCAGTGAGAGAAGAGAGAGATAATAAGAAAGAAGATTCTAGAGCCTGATCTTTCTGGATTTCCTTTTACTTCTAGTATTCTGAGCTGGAGTTTTATTGAAGCCAGATAAAACCACATCATTTCTAGCCCTATCCTTTCTGCCAGATTTTTTCATAGGTTGGGACTTCACCTGCATAGGGTCAATACTAAGGTTTTCATTTAAGAATTCTTCTTTGCCCCAGTTTTCCTTATCACTCCCATATCCCTCACTACCAGAATAATCAGAACAACCCCCTGGGTAGAAATGAAACATAGAATTTTTATAGTTGTTTCCCGGGGGGTTCACCCTTCTTTTTCGTAGAAAACATGTGCGTGGGCGATGAAGGGGTTTTTTCAAACTTCTGAAGTACGTATACATGCGCTATCTCTTACGTTTTGGCGCCCAAGGTGCATGTATTTTCACGGTTCCGGCAGTGGTTTCTTGCAAGGCTCGGACTTAGAAATACGTTGAGGGATGTCTTGCAATATCTGCTCTCGAATATTCATACAGCTGCACGCTTTCTCATATCAGAAGCCCAAGTTCAAAAAAGGCAGTCACACGGATTCCGTTCTTGGTCTTGCATGGAACAATGAGTTTCGGTTGTGGTCTCACCTTATTTTGGTTCCTTTTCTCAACTTCAAAGATTTCATCACAGCTATGAAGGTTGCTCTTTCTTCTATTATCAGGTTCTAGTTGTTACTCAAAAAAAAAATAGAGAGGCCTTTAACATTTCATTTTATTTGATTATTTCTCCGGCGCGGGCGGTGTTGATATTCTGCAGATATGCTAAAGAAAGCGGTACAACGTGCTCCTTCTTATTATTCTTTATGTTTGTTGCTTCATTTCAGCTTATCTTTTTCCTTTCATCTCTTAAACAAGATGTTGGCAGTATATAAACAAGATGTTGGTTCGGTCAGTTCTGACAAATTGTTCCCAGGTAGCAGATATTACCCACTCTTTGCAACAACCTGCTGGGAGAAAGGTATCATCTGTTTCTTATTGCATTTTGACTAGAAAAATATGACTCGCATTTGCACCCACTAAAGCCTCATAAAACAGATTGATGGTGGTGGCGTAGCAAGTGGAGGACTTCGGGAACTTATCCCTTGTATAGCGAGGACATGTGTTGTCGTTGGTGTTGATGGCCTATTCATGGAGGCAAGATGCCAAGCACATGTTTGATTGAATCTAAAACCCTATTTTATGCAACAGTGATTGACTGAAACCGTGTTACTAACTGCAGGTACATGATAATCCCCTAAGTGCTCAGCGAGACAGGCTGCATTGGGTGCGGGCTTGTCTGCTTCTGTGGTTTGCACAACTGTCAACAAAGTCTGCGCATCAGGAATGAAGGGTATGGCACAGATAAAGTTTGCATATGATTGACATGTGTTCTCGATTTTTCTATTGTGATAACTTATTGTTATGCTAATTCTGTTCTTATGTTCACAGCAATAATGTTTGCTGCTCAAAGTATTCAGCTGAGATATGTGCAGATAAGTACCAAATATCGCGTGAGGAACAGGTAGGCAGCTTATATGATTTCTCAAAGTAATAGACAATTAATTGTTGAAGGATGCATGCAGGATAACCGGGGGCAGATGTCCATGTCCTTCCAGTTTGTTGAGGTAAATTCCCATGTCCTTCCTACCAAGGTGAAGTCAAATATCTTATATATCAAACTGGTGCAGGGATGCAGGACTAATTTCATCATCTCTGCCTATGATGATCATTTCCTCGTAATAATTCAAAACCTGACGTGCTTGCTTCAACTGAATATTAGCTAGTTCTTATTTAAAGTTTCTCATGCTAACATTCATTTGGCAGGTTACAGCAACACAATCTAGAAGCCAGCATGTGCTTACAAGACAGAGGCCCTTCCGGCTTGGAGGACGCTTCAAATGAGGTCATAATCAGTTTTAATAATTCATGATTAACACTAGATATTGTTATAAAAATCCTGGATGTTTTTCTGGTGGTTCTACTTGCTGATGTAATATATGGTGCAAGTAGACCATGTTATGCTATTCTTTTAACAATAGAATGATTGTAGTTCAGTTCTATTTTTACTTAAGCACATTGCTTGTAATTACAACATTATCATGTTGTTCATGGTTCCTAGGTTTTCTCTCTCTTTGCACAAAAGGAAAAGGATGAAAACTGGGTTCTTCTTCGCTTACCTGCTAGTTGCTTTACATTTACCCTTCTTAGGCTAATTTGTAATTGGTTTGACTGCAGGTAACATGTTGAACCCATCTTTTTGTGTTGAAGATGTTGATAATGACGTGCAAGCATGATTTCCTTGGATGGATGGACTGGTCCAAGAAATGCTTGTGTACTCGGGAAGCTGTCTCAGCTGGGGCACTGTATTTTGTTGTATCTTTGCCCTTATACTCTTTTAAATATTTCTGGTTTATGTTAGTAGAACAGCATGAGCCCTTTATTATAGATAAAGATGACAGTCTGCTAGTCTTTTTAGTGGCTTTACTCTGAAAAACAGAAAATCTGTCTAGCATCCTCTAAGACAGACATGTATCAGCTCAAAATCGGCCTTAAAGAAGCTGAAAGCAATGCTTTAGTATGGCTGTAATTTATACAGGTGGTTCCTTTGTTTGCATGCTTTTCCATATCTACTTTTTTGCAACGTAAAGTGCAGGTTAAGATTTGAGTCTAGACATGCAGACCCTCTTTGTGAGCATTAAGTCATGTTGATTTATTTGCTTGGGCACCACAATTTCGTCTAGTTTATCTTATGCCTCAACACCTCCTATTTTAGGCTATTAAATGCTTTTAGAAATAGGTGTGGTGCACCATTAGGCCCATTCGTTGTTGAAATCTGGAAAACCCTATAATATTTCGGATTCTTAAATATATAGGATGTGCCTTTGCTGTGCGCACCCTTAATAGTGTCCAATATGCAGTGAATTACGAAGTTTTTTGCATGTGTGTTTGGACATGTTGTCCCTAGTTTTTGAAGGCTTCGAGGCTTGTTATCTAAAATTGCTGGTCGCTACTCAATTTATTTTGTTAATTTGTGTTTTTGTCATTTGTTTACTCATCTATGGCTAGGAATAACCAGCTTAATGAGAAAACCATTCCTTTCCTGCATGTCTTAGCTTTTCATTACTAGTGGTTGTCTTGACTTGGGATCAAATACTTGGTCTTCTTTGGGTCCACCCTAGTCTTTGAGATTTCTGAGGCTTGTTAACTAAAATAAGTTGGTGGTCGTTCAACTTCATACGCTTGTCTATATCTGTATTTTACTCTCTAGCTAAGCATAACGGCTTAGGCCTGGGTCACGCCAGGATAGACACATTCTCAGGCTTTAGCGAGTGTTATTGTCTGGAGTAAGTTTGCTGCTAGATTAGATCCTAGCAGGAAGTTAGTATATATAAAAATTGGCCCTACCCCGCAGAGATGTTTCACGAGAGAGAGTTGTCCAAAAGTTCGTAATGTTTGTTATAGTGGATTATAAGATAAAGCTTTAACCTATTTTAGCATGAATTAATCTTTCTTTTTTTAGCAAAAGATGATCTCCACCACGTAAATGTTAGCAAAGCAACATAAAGCTTCTTTTGAGTATAGGGATTCGAATATAGATCTGAGAGTCTAGCCTCGTTTGGGAGTCTGCCTACAAATCTTGTACAGACTAGCTTGGTATGCAACCAACCTTGTGGAGCTTGCAAAATTTGAAGGTTGAATGTAAATGTAAGGTAGAGGGTAGGCTACATTAGTGATATCCTGACGTAAAAATACGGTTAAGGGTAGGGTCAATGGGGATTAGACTAGGCGTAAAAGTATGGAATCAGGTATTATTTTTCACAAAAACCAGACTGTATACATAGGGGTTTCTATGGGGGGAGAGCTGTATACGGAGGGGTTTCTCCCGACCCCTGGAACGCACATGCCATATCCCCTTTACATAGAGGTGAACCCCCCGGGAGTTGTTTAAAGGAACAGAATTAAGAACTTGCCTGGATGTTGCTTTCCCTTGAAGCTCCATGTTTTGTATATCCTCAGGAGTATCAGGAACAATCTCAGGATCAGCCACAGAGTCAATATCCATCCTAACTTCTTTTGAATCTGAAGAATGTGAGGTATGATTTTGCAGAGAGGCCATCTGTTCAATAAACTTGTTTGGTGTATTCAAAGGATTGCAAGGACTTGCAACCACTTGGAAGTCCAGATCAATTAAGGAAGGCAATTCAACAGTATTTGTATCAACTGGATGGATATGGATAGCTGAAGAATCTTTTAAGGGTGCAGATGAGGGCTTTTATTTAATTCAGGATCTAGATTACTATTAAGGTCAGATAATACCTGAAAAGGATTTGGAGTGTTGATCTGTAGGTTGTCTTGCTGCTGTACTGATACTTGAGTCAAGTCTTCAGTGGTTTGACTTGAATTGCTAGCTGGATGAGAGTCCTTTTTCAGCTCATTTGATTTGTTGTTGCTTTGCTGTTTCAAACTTGCTGGCAAGGAAATTTTCAGTTGTGAATTCATCTGACTTGAATTCAGTTGGAACTTTGCTTTGTCTCGAGATTTCATATCTAATGACCCACTCTTACTATTATTTTTGATTGGGAAATCCATAAGATTATATGAGCATTGAGCTTTCCCTTTAGCCTCTTTAATTATTTCACTCAGAGTGAAATTTAACTTGTCTGTAGCCTGGGTAGCTTTCCCAATCACATTCCCTTTTACTAGCAGCTTAGGTTCACCCATAGTTAGAGGCATATTATATTTTGTATTATTTATGTGTGCTGTTTCACACATTTTGTCTCTGTCTCTTTCCTCATCTCTAGCTGCCTTATTTCTCTGAATTCTCTTATAGCTACCATTTACTTTAGTCCATTTGAATCTGTCACTTTCTGGCAGCCTCTAGAATTGTGAATCTTGACTAGAATTCCCTTTTGTAGCAGTGATCAGATCAGGCTGATCTGCTTGCTTTTCCTCAGGATCCTTTTGAATGTAAACCTTGTTTTGAGGTTGAATTTCTTGAGTCTGTGTCCCATGCTGGAGTCTATCAATTTGAGGGTCCACTGTTGAAGTTTTGCAATCAGAGTACCAGAAATGCCTTTGAAAGCATTTCTGACATGTAGAGGGCAAACCAGACCATCTGAGGTTTAATTGAGATTCAAAACCAAAGGCATCTATGAATGGTATGGAAAGGGGGATATCCTTAGAAAGGTCAAGCTGAACAAAGCTTCTGGGAGGTTTGGCAGGGGAATATTCAGTAGATATATAAGTTCCAACAGAATTGAACAAAAGTTTGAAGCACTCTTCATCCCAATAAATAGGATTGAGCCCAAAAAGAGATGTGGAGGCAATGCAAAGATTATTCATTTGATCAATGTCAAGCTTAGGATGCCATTTGAGAAAGGACAATTGAGAAGTATCATAGGTCATAGGTCCATAGTTCAGAAAGAAATTTGCTGATCTGGAATTCCCACATTCAAGCATAATGTAGGGGTAATTGAGCCAATAGATAGCCTGAATTAGGATCCCTTTGTTGAGACTGAGGAGGAAGGCCCACAATTTTTCAAGCTTAATTCCACATTTTTGAACTTTGATGATCACAGCAGAATTTGAAAGAGCATCTATTTTAGAATGCACACAACAGGTAAATTCAAGGAAATACCGTGATAAATCTTCATTTTCCGATCTTTTAGATATGGAATTCTTGTACGCTTGAGTCTTTCATCTAGATCGTCATCCGAGCGGACCTCCGGGCGACCTCTTGCAACACCATATGGAATAGGAATTTGAGTAGCAGGATTCAGGGGATAGAGAATACCCCTATGATCGGGATCAGCAGATAAATTGTCCCAATGAGGAACATCGTGGGAAATCGGGTCCATAGCAGGAGGCGGGAGCAACAAATTATCAAAGTTACCAAAGAGGATGGTATCAGAGGGCTGATTTTGGTATGAAATCAATTTTGGGAGAATGGCGGATCGTTCAGAAGCTGGAAGGTGCGCGAATGCGTGCAGAAGAGCCAAATGTTTAGGGTTTTTCGGAAAATTTGTGACCATTGCGACAAATTCAGGGAGAAACAACAAAAGTTCATGCAAAATTTTTTAACAATTGAAAAGGGGGGAAATTAACAGAAAGCAGGGGATATGAAACCATTGGAATGAAACAAAATTAAACTAAGATGATCGGGAAGCCTAACATGCTGTAGATTTGATTGCAAAGAGATCCACATACAATTCAAAGAAATTTAAGGAGAAATTTCTTCAAATTGGGCAGGATCTTGGGGAGAATAAACTTCAACTGAGATCAAATAATCCAGCCAATTACAGTAGACTCTGAATGTCCCTGCCGGACCAACTGCATTCGAACCCACAAATTCCTCTAACCAGGAATTGATGATTTGAACCTCGAATTCAATACTGCAAGGTACAAAAGTGAATTCCGAGAAGAACAAATTGTCCGGAAAAAACCTTTGAATAATCAAGGAGCTCCAAAGATCAGTAGCCGGGCCCTTTAGAAATCCACACGAAATTCTATCTTTCTCTCTTATAATTGTGAAAACAGAGGTTTCCATAAGAAAGATCGAATAAAGAAAGAATACAGCTTCATAAATGTATCAAAATGAGAGTCAAATTGTAGATACTGGTATGAGGATTGCAGTTAGAGCTACCCTTCTACCAGGGCAGCAGGAAGATCCACAGGAATTAAGCTTCAGATCATCAGAAATTCAAATTTTATCAAGAAGAGGCTTGTAACAGAAAAAACGGGAAAAGGACAAAAGAAGCAAGAAAATTGGCGCTCGTCCCATTTTCCTCCTAGTTACTTCCCTCCTATTCTATTCTAATGTCTAATGCATTTTTCTGATAGTAGTTTTCACAGATCAGCCAAAAATATATAATACAACTCAAGATATCCTCATTTCAGTGTACAAACTTTTTTTGTATTGGGGAAGTCCACTGGCCAAATTTTTTGCCAATTTTGAACCCAATTTCTCAATCATCCCAGATACGAATTGAGCCAAATCATTTTTCACATCTCACTGACAATGTTTGTCTGATTGATTCTTCAAGAATCATTTGAAAAAGATCAGCACAGCTCGAGATATTCAGATCTGAGTGCAACTGCTTTATTTTTCTTTAGGGATCCTAGAGTGATTGATTTTTTCTTGCAAATTTTGCACCAAGATTGGTTACCTTAAGCAATCTGGATATTCTAACCATGTAGAATCCATTGAGTTTGATCCAAGTACCATGTTTTAGATCAACAACCAATTTACAGAATCAACCAGAGAGTGGCTCTTTATTGCAAATTTAGATCTAAACAAAGAATATAGATTATTGTAAAGCAAGCCACTCCATCGATTTGCAATGGAAATAATCCTAGGCCAAAATGATCTACTGCTCGATTAACACAAGTGTCTTGCCAAAAAAACAGAGAAGCTCAAATTTTGATCAACGATTTTGCTTGTATAAAAGAATGTTGAAGTCTGGAGTCATTGCATAATTATTGCTTTCATGAAACTACTTAATCTCTGATGGTAAAGCAGGTTGCAGAATGATCTGTAAGTTTGGCTAAGGTTTTCTTAACCCTAATGGCCTAAGTGCTTATTTTGAGTTTGCAAAATAAAAGTTAATGGTTGAAACCATTGAATCAATGGTCAATGAGTCAAAGGGCTCGTTTGTGAAGTTGGGCTTATGGGATAATGCAACCGACGAAAAACTCTGAACGGTGAAGCCTATCCTATCCGGAAATTTAGCCTGGTCGGTCGATTACTGATTATATAATGCTGGCTAATTAAAAGCTCTATACACAGAGAATAAGACGGAATCGTTCATGCACGATTTGGCCTACTGTGGTGATCGCAATTATTGTGGGAAGATCGGGTTTATTTCTCTACAGTAAGTTGTAGTGAACGACTTCAAATAATATACTCTATGGTATTATTATTTGCACCATTGGTTGGTTAAGCTAAAGAGTTCATGCCCTTACAATTTTGATGGCTTGCCAAGTTGTGTTGTAAAGTTGTCTTAACAATTTGAAAGAAGATTGATTCCTCCCTTTTGTATTAACAAGTGCTTGAATTTCACATCTGGTATCAGAGCACAGGTGGTTGATTGCAGAAAATGTCAAGTCGATTTGGTGCTGGCCTTTTGGCCACTGTTGAAGTTTATAAAGGGGGGCCTAGCTTCCAGATTTGGAAGGATGCTGTAAAGCATGTATTAGAGGTTGAAGACTTATGGGATCTTGTTGATCCTACTGCTGTTGTCACTGATGCAGGTGTTGCTAGCCCTGCTGCAAGCACAAGTGCTACTGTTGCTGCAAAGGGACAAGAAGGAGAGGGAGATGCTAGTAGTGCTGGAGATGTCACTTCTGCTGAGAGCAGTGGAGCAAAGGCTCGTTCCAGCTTGGCAAAAATTAAAGAGGCTCAAGGGATCATTGCTTGTAAGGTTAGTCCTACAATTAGGCTAAAGTTAAGAAATAAGAGCCCTAGGGAAATGTGGATGTTTATGCTCAAGCATTATGAAGAAAAGACTTCTTCCCAAATAGATTTGTTGGATAAAGAATTAAGGAACCTTAAGCTGCATGAAGAGGATGATGTATCAGACCTTTTTAATAAGTTTGATAACATAATAGCTGACCTAGGAGGAGCTGGAGTAGAACTATCAGAAAGGTACCAGGTTTTAGCTATTGCAAGAGCAGTTATGGACAATGAACAATTGGGATTGTTCATTAGAAATGTTGCCAAAAATAGGGATGAGGCTGAAACTATCATTAGGACTGAGATTGAACAAAAAAGGGTAACTAAAGGTGTTGAAGAAGAAACTGAAATTTTATATGCTGGCAGTAAAAGACAAGACAACAAACTCACTTGTTATTACTGTCATGAATCTGGTCACATCAAAAGCAATTGTCCAAAGCTTAAGAAAAATGAGTTCTTTTGCTATACTTGTGGTGGTCAAGGGCATCTGGCTGCTAAGTGTCCCACTCCTAAGGAGTTTGGAAGAGGAAGAGGCACCTCTAATAGGGGAAGAAATGTAGCAAGAGGTCGAGGAGGAGGAAGGAGGTCTGCAGGGGCATTTATAACACAAGAGCATGGAGAAGGATCAAAAACTATAGATGAAGATGAGGTAAATTTGTTAAATTCAGTTCTTGAGAATAAATCAAATACTAACAAATTGTCTCATGCTCTTGTAGTTGATAGTGGAGCTGAAAGATCAGTAGTCCACTCTGCTGAGATGCTTAAAAAACTAAGGAGAAGCTAGAAATGTTCAAGTAGGAAATGGAGCCTTGCAAAGGATTGAAGGAAAAGGATTGTTGCAGTTATGGGATATGCAAGAAAATTTAGTGGATATTAAAAATGTTTTGTGTGTGCCTGGAATTATCAAGAACTTGATTTCTATTAGCCAGTTGGTTGATTTGGGATACAGAGTTGTATTTGATGATACTGGATGTAATATTTGGTTGAATAATGAGATTAAGTTTCATGCCAAACATGTGGGTAGACTCTTTCAATTAGAACATGAAAGTGATTGCAAAATATTGATGCTTTCAGATTTTGAGTTATGGCATAATCGGTTAGCTCACACACACTCAAATAATCTGAAATTGTTGGCAAAGAAAGGTTTTCTTAAATATGAAAGTGGAGAGAAGGGACATATTTGTAAAGGATGCATGTTGGGCAAACTACATAGATTGCCTTTTCATAAATCAAACAAGAAAACTAAGGAGGTTCTTGAGCTGGTTCACACTGATCTGTGTGGACCATTAAATATCAGAGGCAGAACTAACAAAAGGTATTTCATCACATTTATTGATGATTATACTAGGAAATGTAAATGTTATCTGCTTCACAACAAATCACAAGCATTGGTAGCCTTCAAACAATATGTAGCAGAATGTGAAAGGCAAACAGGGAAGAAATTAAAATGCATAAGTTCAGATAGAGGAGGAGAATATCTTTCAGCCAAATTTAAAAGCTTTTGTGTTGCTAATGGCATTAGAAGGCAGCTAACCTGTAGATACAGTCCTCAGCAGAACGGAGTGGCAGAAAGAAGAAACAGAACCTTGATGAATGCAGTTAGATCAATGACTAAGAATAGTGGATTACCCAATTATTTGTGGGAAGAAGCCTTGCTAACTGCTAACACCATACAAAACAAACTTTCCTCCTCAAGCTTGCAAAGAAATATTCCTGATCTAATGTGGTATGGAGAAAGTTTAGAAATCAATTATGAAAAGTTTAAAGTTTATGGATGCTTGGCATATGTGCACAAACCAGATGAGCTAAGAAAAAAACTTGATGATAAGGCTGAAATTGGCTTCTTAGTAGGCTATGACAGTCATTCTAAAGCTTACAGGATCTTTACTCCAGAAAATAAAAATATTATCATTAGCAGGGATGTGATATTTTGTGAAGATGTACTTTACAACCAAAGGCATCAAATTACAAAAGATGTTACTGTTAACAAGCCTTTAGAGATAACAGCAGATCAGCTTGATGATGGAGAGGAGGAGGAGAACAATAGAGAAAATAAAATAGTTGAAGATGTGCCCCAAGCTCATAGGACTGAAAATGAACCTGTGGAGTATGAAATTGCTGAAGATAATAAAATATCAGAGAAACAGATAAGGAAAAGAAGGACTGAAGCACAAAGACTTTTGGATGAGATCCAATTTGATCAAGAAGCTTATGGGAGAACTGAATTAGGTGGAAGTAAAAGGCTAGAGCAAGTGCAAGAAACTGATGAAATTGAACAAATTATGGCTATATTAGAAGATGATGAAATACCTAGAACAGTCGAGCAGGCTTTGGAAAGTGTAAATGCACAAGAGTGGAAAAATGCTATGAATGATGAGCTGAATTCCTTTCTAGACACTCACACTTATGATATTGTTAAACAACCTGTTGGTCGGAATGTAATTGGTAGTAAATGGATTTTTAAAATTAAGACAAATACAGATGGGTCAAAGAAGTATAAAGCTCGGCTGGTTGCACAAGGTTTTACTCAAAAACAGGGCCAAGACTATGATGAAACTTATTCTCCAATAGTTAAACTTACAAGTATAAGAGTGCTTCTAAGTTTGGCTAATGCTCTAGATTGTGAAATACATCATATGGATGTCAAGACTGCTTTTTTGAATGCTATACTAGAAGAAGATATATTCATGAAACAGGCACCTGGGTTTGAACAAGGGAAAAACTTGGTATGGAAATTAAACAGGGCAGTATATGGACTGAAACAAGCTCCAAGGGAATGGTATCTTTGTATGGATACATTTCTTAGGGAGCAGGGATTTGAAAAGCTACAAAATGATGGCAATCTATACAGATACAAAATAGAGAATGAATTCTGCATTATAGCATTGTATGTAGATGATTGCATCATGATGGCAAACTCCATAAAAATTCTAAATGCTTGCAAGGACATTCTGAAACACAGGTTTAAAATGACAGATTTAGGTCCTTTACAAAAATTTCTGGGTATTGAAGTTGTGAGAGACAGAAAAAATAAAATACTCAAGTTGAAACAAAAGGGTCACATAGAGAACATGTTAAAGAAATTTAATATGGAGGATGCTAGTACTGTCAAAACTCCAATGGTGCTAGGCCATAGTCTGACTGATAATATTGAAGCAGATGCAGCAGAGCTTAAGTACATGGAACAGGTACCATACCGTGCTTTAATAGGTTGTCTTCTGTACTTAAGCAACAATACCAGGCCTGACATATGTTATGCAGTCAATATTCTTAGCAGAAGATGTAGTAGTCCCTGCAAAATACATTGGCTGGCAGCAAAAAGGGTTTTGAAATACTTGAAAGGAACACAAGATTTTGGCATAACCTTTGATAATGATGACCTACAGATGCATGCTTATTCAGATGCTGACTGGGCAGGGGATCAAACAGGAAGGAAGTCTACCACAGGTTATGTAATTTATCTTGCAGGTGGTGCCATCACTTGGAGAACCAAAAAACAGTCAGCAACTGCGTTATCTTCAGCTGAGGCAGAGTATGCTGCCGCATGTCTACTATCTAGGGAAATAATCTGGCTCAGAAGATTGCTGGAGGAGCTAAATGTTAAACAGGTTGGAGCCACTGTCATTTTCTCTGATAGCCAAAGCTGTACAGCAATTGTTAAGAATCCTGTTGAACATGAAAGAACAAAACATATAGAGTTGAGCATGCACTATATTAGAGATCAAGCTGCCAGAGGAAACATTCAAATGAAGTATGTTGGTACTGAAAATCAAATTGCAGATATTTTCACCAAAGCTCTTGCTGAGAGCAAATTCACAAAGTTTCAAAAAAGTTTGAAGGTGCATTATTTATGCAATGAAGGAGGAGTGTTGAAGTCTGGAATCATTGCATAATTATTGCTTTCATGAAACTACTTAATCTCTGATGGTAAAGCAGGTTGCAGAATGATCTGTAAGTTTGGCTAAGGTTTTCTTAACCCTAATGGCCTAAGTGCTTATTTTGAGTTTGCAAAATAAAAGTTAATGGTTGAAACCATTGAATCAATGGTCAATGAGTCAAAGGGCTCGTTTGTGAAGTTGAGCTTGTGGGATAATGCAACCGACGAAAAACTCTGAACGGTGAAGCCTATCCTATCTGGAAATTTAGCCTGGTCGGACATTGATTTGGATTGCATCGGTGCTTATATGCTGTGAGTTCCCCTCACATTTTAATTGTTAGAATCTGCACAATTAATTACTGAATTGTACTATTACATCGTAATTCTACACTCGAGTCCTATCCAGAAGAGGTGCCATCACGTATTGCTACACCAGCTGCATTCGGCCTGTTCTTAAGCGGAAATAAGGCTGGGCTGGATAGTGCTTATGAGCAATTTGCCAAGCTCATCCCCGAGAATCCGTTTGGCAAGGCACGCTGGAAAATCCAGACAATACAGTTCTATTACATTTTTGTGAATGCTAGGTAAACACTCAACTCTCTTTATTTAGGTTTCATCTTTTTCAGTTAATTGTTCTTGAATTGGCTATTTTACAGTGGCCATTGGAGCCTTTATATATTGGTAACACAAGGATTAGCCTGTGCTCAGCTTGGGAAGCCTTGTTCTTATATCCTGCACCTGGATTCCTATGAATCCTTGCATGCTCGGACTAGGGAGTACATCACATTGTAGGTATTTCTTGATTTCATAGTTTTCCCTCTGAATTTTGCTCACTCTTCTAAGATGCTTGCAGGTTTCTAACTGACATGTTTAAGAGGTGGAGGCATGAGGCAAGTGCATTGTATAATGCACCTTGTATTCCACTCGAAACTCCTAAGCAACACAATAATAGCGACTATGGTGTGTATATGCTTAATTTCGTGGAGAAATTCGTGAAGGAGATAAGCGGCAAGGAGGATGAACACGATTGCAAATTAAACGGGAGTGTTGCATCACTCCCGTTTCAAAGATTCCCTTTAAAAAAACACCAAGTTTCTAAAATAAGCCTTTTTTGATAGTTGTTAAGAATTTCTAGAGGTTTGCATTTTTTTTCATGCCATTTTGGCCCATTATTAGACGAAAACTTTGTACTTATGAAACAGAAATCATAAAAATAGCGAAATTTAGGCATAGACTTGAAGAGACTGAAAGCATTACAAAAAACAAGCACCAGAATAAAAGGAAAAAAAAAGTACTATGTTTTTAATAAATTGTTGTACATCAATATTGAAGATTCATTGTAATAAATAATGATAATTTTAATATCACGATGAGTCAAAGATCTACATCATAGTCCTCCTCATTCTTTTTCTTTGCTCTGCCATCTCGTCCTTCATTTCTATCTGCTCCTTTCTTTGGAGACTTGAGTTTTGTATCCTCCTTGTCCTCTGGAATGGTAGCTAAAGCTACTTCTTTAAGCTCTGCAAAGGTTGCCTCATCGTCTAGTGAAATTTTGGAGAATGGAGGTTTGTATCTCGAGGATGTTAGTTTAGCATAATCGGATAAAGAAGACTTGGCCCCTAGCTCTTGATGTTCATCACGGTAAAGTAGGTAAAGGCAGCCAGTCTCATCTTCACAAAATTAACGACATCCTTATCAATATCCACGGCTACGATTCGCGGCCCTTCTTAAGTGCACATCGCGATAGTAGTACGAACCGGAGAAAGCATCAAGCACCCGGTCTCACGGGCCGAGAACATGTCCGGGGAGATGGTTGATGAGCTTTTGTGGTTTACGGTAGTGATTCACAATCCTGCCTTGTGCGGTTGGGTCCTACAATTTACGTAACAACTTCTTTGGAAACTCAAGGGCGTTTGAGAAGTTTTGACAGTGGCGGTGTTGAAGTGTTCCATGGTCCTCTTCCCATCAAAACTCCAATAAGCTACATGAAGGTACTCTACCTTGCTAAGCAACCTTGGTCCTCCACCATGGTAGTTGATGTTCGTTTTGTACCTAGTAAAACATTTAAAGTGATGTTTACTTAGCAAAAACAAGAACACACTTGAAAACCGAGCGGGAAATACTATTCGGAATACACTACGTAATCAAAGAGAAAAGTAATCGTGATACGGAATAAGACTTACTGAACAAGGTTTTCATATCACCTGAACGGAGAACCAAAGTGGTTTTGAAAAGCTGATTCTACCAAGCCCGGTGCATGCTCGAATGGAAAGTAACTAAGCGCCAATGTTTAGCCGTTGTGATCTGCTTGATTCCATCAATAAAAGCATTAAACTCTGAAAATTTGAAGGGCTGTTCGTCATATCTAGCTTTGTCTTTAAGCTTAAACCCGTAGGGAAGATCAACAATAACCAAAGTGAAGTCCACGTGGCTTAACCGTTCCGACTAAGTTAGTTGCAATCACCATGAATGATTGAATATAAATTGTTTTGATCAAACATCTTTGAATCTCTCGTGTCGGATGGTTCTAACTCAGCAGTTCTTCTTTCATTAACGACCTCTCTTCCGTCTTTGTTCTAACCAAATGCATGAAGCCCTCGGGAAGGTCTTTATTTTTCTTTTTGCTCGAGAAAAACATGACAACAAGCGTAAGGAGATCGTGTGTGCAAAGGCGAGTAATGTTGAGAGTACTTACCCACCCTCAAAATTTGGTGCATATTGCACAATTAAGCTCGTCGAGAAGTGGCTCTGAGGGGTAGAGTTCCTTGCACCTTTCCCATGTCTCTACGTTTAGCTGCTCCATCAAACATGTTTGACATGTTATGGCGTTCTTTTGGCTGCAAGGCGTTAAGGAAACAATGAGTAAAAAAGTAAGAAACAAGGCAAAGAAGAAGAAAAACAAATAAAAGTCAAGCTAAATGTATTACGGAATACAAACCGGGTTAACTTGGTGATGTTACCTCGAAACAAAATGCATTGTGTATTCGGAATACACATTGCTTCTCTGAAAAAAGCAATGTGTATTCGGAATACAATAATTTTTAGAAGAGGACATGTGTATTCGAGAATACACATGGCTTCCTTTACATGTCCATTGTGTATTCGGAATACACATTGCTTGTCTCTAGAAACGACATTGTGTATTCGAATACCACGGTGCCCAAAATGAAAAAAGGTATGTGTGATTCTGGAATACACTATCTACCACGATGTTTTGGGACTCTAACGTCTAAAGAGTAAAGTTTGTGGCGAGAGATCTTACTTGTGCAATTCCTTTGACATTTCTTCTAGGCTAAACTCCTTGTCAACAACTTTTTGGAGAAGCCTTTCCAAAATCTACGTGTCCGAGAAGCCTGCACTTTCCTCAGGGCGGTAATGGTCATTTCTTTTTTTTGCACGCGTCAGGGGTTTTTTTCTTGGCTGTCTCCTTGCCCTTGCTCTTTAACTCCCTCGCTCGAACATTGTGAATATCTGGTCACAGGTTCCCAAATCTGTTCAAGCGATTTCCGTCAAATAGTTGGTTTGCTATTACGGAATACATTTTGTGCTTACCTTGCCATCTCTAAAAGCTAAGCGGAACCGGTTATCGTGGGGAATAAGAGACGCCTTTTGTTGGCCTCGTCATATTTGAGGCAGACATTCAATGGCACCGCGCCTCCTTAAGCTCCAAGGAAAACGCTGGCTTCTTCAGGTCCTCACCGTACTTTTCCTTGAAAATTACGTACTCCCTGTGCATAAACCGGATCTTGTCGACAAAGCTCATCTTTAGTTTGTACTCGTTGTCAGCATTGTGGGTGTTGGCAACGATTTTTGCTTCTTCATCTGTAAGACCACAGTAGACAGCGCAGAGGACGGAGAGGTACCTCGGGTTCTTCTTTTCTTTGTAAAGTTGCCTTCTTGCCTTGAAGCTATGATTCCCTCCCAAGACGTAGTGAGTGTAGGTGTCAGCATTTTCTCTGTCATACTCCTGGGGGGTTGTGCACTGGTCCCTGTCAACAAGGACAACTATTGGGGCCACATGAGCATTTGGATTGCTCCTTATTCTGTCTTTCAGGTTCCTCAAGTGATCGGCATAAATTTTGCGAACCTGAAGTGGCCTTTCACCGACTTCATTTTTGGAGGAAGCTTCATTGAAGTGGCCCGGCAAATAAATGACACCTTGCACAAACTTGTGCAGGTTAATCTCTTCCATTTTTCAGATGTTTTATCAACTTTTTTTTTTTCTTTAATAGCAACACGGGTGCTTTACCCTTTCCCTTCTTCTTCTTAGGTTCCTCGGGGACTTCTATGATTTCAAAGCTTTCTTTGTGTTTTCCTCTTCTTTGGTTCTTTAGCAGCTATGGTCTCTCTTGGCGTGCTAAGTTTCTTTGGCCTAGCGGGGTTCTTCCTCCTCTTCTTCCTCAAAACCTTTATCGATGACCTCCACGAAGAACTAGCGAAACTAGGAGAAGGTGGTGATTCGATCTTTCTCCATCGATTGCTTTCGGACTCAGCGGCGGGGAAAGTCCTCGCTTGTCTTTGGAAAAACACATTTAATTAATGAACCACGGGCTTCGTTTTAGCCGGTAGTGTGAAAAAAAAAATTTATCTGATGCGGTGGTTGCACACCGACAATTTTAAAGAATGCAAGGTCCACAACAATGAAGCCTTGGGAGGTCTTGAAGGATAGCCTCCCGTTTGACCTCCTTGTCCGGCAACCTCGGAGACATCTTTTATTGTCCCAAGGTTAACAAACATGGAGTCGGTACCTTTTTGTTACCCGCACTTTTCTGGGGCGTACAAAAACGTCGGTGTCTTTGTATTTTCCATCTGCCCCCACAGTTCGAACCAACTGCGTTTGAAAGTTTTAAGTAAATAGCGGGTTAAATCCGTGTCGGCCGGTGTGCTTTTGTGGGTGTGGGCGCTTAGGCTTATGAGATTTCTTTGATGCCCTCTTGCTTCCTTCTTCCACCTTTGAAGCGTTTAAAACAACCATGTTAAAGGCAAATGCAAAAGAAATTTGTATTCGAATAACATTTGCTAATCTTATGCCCTAAAGGCGAGAAAAAGACAAGAAAACAAGCTAAAATATTGTCGGTCTAAGTCAATTTAGGTGTACCTAAATTAGACTTAACGAGTAATTTTAACATAAAATGTTATGCATTTGCAGCTAAAAAGTGTGTGATTTTAGTAAAAAAAAAAAGCGTTCTCAAAACTACAAGCAAAATGTATTCGAATACACTTTGCCCATCGGTGAAAGCAAAGTGTATTCGGAATACACTTTGCTCCCTCGCGAAGATGCAAAGTGTATTCGGAATACACTTTGCCTGTCGAGAGACGAGCAAAGTGTATTCGGAATACACTTTGCCCTTCGAGTATATAGTAAAATGTTTTCGGAATACACTTTACTCTTCACCCGAAAGAACAAAGTGTATTCGAATACACTTTTGCACGCCGATGAGCAAAGTGTATTCGAAATACACTTTGCTCTTAAGCTGATGGGCAAAGTGTATTCGAATACACTTTGGCCTCTGAAAACAAATCGAGAAAACCAAAGAAAGAGGCGTTACTATGTACTTTACATGCTTACATCCATTGTTTTTAGCTATGTGAATCGGAATACTGACAAATATATATTAATCGGAAGGCTTGGGCTGGCGACTAAATCTCTGGCGGAATCATGGCCCGAGAGGCGCTCGAATTTTCCTTTTTAAAGGTAGGCAACTGTCAGTTGTGTTTTTCTATGTGATGCGGAATACGTCTTGTCCAAACACTCTGGATAAGTGTATTCTGGAATAGCATTCTTGCACACACACAGCAAATGCTGCACACAGAATACTATTCCAGAATAGCATTTGTATTCTCGAATAGCATTAGTCCAATCGACTTGTGAGTTAGTAACAAGCCCACAATTTTTTTTTTCGGTTGTTTGAAATGGTTAACAGCCGTGAACAAACTTCCACCACCATTTGTTTGCCCAAGTACCTCTACTTCGGATGGAACACAAGACGGAGATGCTTCTTCAACACCTACCTCGACAAGGTCTTTGTTACTTCTAGAAGAAACTCCGAGTCCAGTAACTAGTAGACTGCCACCACCTTTCCAACCCTCTCCAAGTCCAATAGGAAACCGGCTGCCATCACCTTTCCAACCCTCACATTTGCGTAGCAATCTTCCACCACCATTTGTTCCATCCCCAGACACTACAATGGCTCGACCTCGGCAAATTTTTTTGAACGGACTACCTCCGTGGTTTGTTGTTTCTCCATCTTCACTTACACATGCTAGGAATCTGATTTCGGCGTTAAAGAGGCTGCGAGATTCTCCATCGTTTCTCCCACCACGATTTCACTACAAATGAAGGCGACCACTGCGGCATCTACTCCTCTTCACACAAGCGTGGTGACACATGGGTTTTGCGAGAATTTCGATCGCTATAAGAGAGATGTTCGATCGAACTCCTGTGAAGACGCTACAACAACTTTATTTGGCACATCATATCTTTGGCCCATCTCCTTCATTCAACCTTTGCACCTCCGCCTTTTAGAGATGCGACTTCCGTGGTTTGTTCTCCTCTACAAGCACACCACTAAGGGCGAGAGGAGGTCACCCCGAGTAGAACTCTCTTGGAAGATGAAGACACCAGCGAAGTGCAACGAGATTACATGTTCTCTAGCCAGTCCACCAAAAATTTAAGGTGGATTATGGTGTGAGAGCATGCTCCTCTATAAGAAGAAGAAACCTTATGGGCGAGCATAAAATGAGAAGACTTTTAAGAAGTAAATCTTTGCTCATTGGGTTGCATCAACAAATTTAACATGTCTAAATTACGAGCAATTAGAGACAACTACTGAGTTCAATGACATTGGCTGACCAGAATGCCTACTTGGCCTATCATGTAAGGCCAGACCGCAACACCTTCTTGCACTACATTAACCGTCAAAAGTTTGCGAGAAAATGCTTTATGGTTGTCCACCGTTTAGGGACTACCGGAATGTCTAGAATACACAAAAATTGGACAAAAATCCAGCAATTGATGATCATTGTGGACCAAGAAGAGTTGTAACCATGCATGCCCTTGCTTTCTTGTGTCATGGATGGAGAAATATTTTAGAAAACATGTGAGAAGGCGCCTAAACACAACATGTATCATTTAACGATAACATCACCAAAAAGATGTTTTTAATGAGTACAAAGAGACTTGCACTCAACTTCAAAGACATCTCTTACTCACACTTCACCCGTTGTGGAAAAGTGAATTCGGTTTAGTGAAAATTCGAGGAGACCTGAATGTCTGTTTGCTCAAGGTGTCTGAAATTAAAAGTCAAAGAGAAACCAAAGGCGGAAGTCGAAAAGAAGTAAGCTCATGTTCTTCAAACTCTCACTTGTTTTAAAAAAATGCTTTGACCTTATTTCTTCTCTGATATTGTGCAACAGAACCTTGCCCGGACATAAATGAACAACAAGCGTGAGAGAGAAAGAAGCTTGCCAAACCACGAAAAAAAGCTCTTGAGCGTCCGGCTGCAATATATGTCTGTTGTGATTGATGGAATGGACCAAAAAAAACTACTCTACCACATTTCTTGAACATTCCTAAAGATGTGCGGAGGAGGAATGTTTTGTTAAGGTCCACCTTGTAGGAGCTATGGTCTTCAAAGGAAGTCTAAAGTGCAAAGTATTTTTGACATATCCAAACTTGCATGGTGACCCGAACCTCACAATTACAATTCTTAACCGGGTCTGTGCGAGCAAGAGCAATTACCACCGATTGCTTTACGCAACTTGACAATACTACAAGGGAGAACAAGAATCAAACACTCTTTGCATCTTGTGCTATGTTAGTGGAGCTAGGGATCTTTAGAAAAGTGAAGCTTCGGTTTTTACTTGTAGGCCACACTCATGATCGGATTGACCCGGATGTTCACCCAGATTTTACGTGCGCCTTAGAAGGAAGAAGGCTTTCTCCTTCCTACATTAGTTCGAATTATTGAAGATTCTTACACTCCCACTCCGGTGATCGATCTTCTTAAAAAGAGATTGCTGATTTGAGAGAGTTTGTTTTCTCTCAACGTTGAGACGGAGAACAAAATTTGTGAACAAGTTGAATGATCTCACCTTTCAACATCACATCAAGTTCTACTTGAAGGATGACCGAGTTTCTTCTGGGGAAAAAGTATACCACAACTAAGGACTTTGGAGTCCACAAGAGGGATTACGCTTCCTTAAATATATTCAGACACTTCCTTCATAGAGCGTCTTTGAACAACTTCCTCTCAAAATCCTAAGGAGTCCAAGCGGAAGAAAAGTACCCCGAGTCATCCTTAAAAGCCATTGAAAATGGAATTTCCTCGAGCTTTAAGTACTTCTTAGAAGAAGATCGGATGTGGTGGAGTAATTTCTTTCTCGAGCAGAAAAAATTGTTGTGAAAAATATAGCTCTAAGGCGGTTGCAAGAACCATTTTGATGGCCTAACACCTTCCATCAACCCGGCACCAAGCGGGTCCAAGCGGTTGCCACATTAGCACCTGCATTAGAAGAAGATGAGGATCGAGTCATGTACCTCGGACCAAGGCGCAGGAATGAACCTCAAGGTAATATCACGAAATTTGCAAGGGTATGCTAATTGCTCTTCCAAGCGAGGAGGATGACAAAGGTCGACCTTTACGGATAGCAAAAGTGCTTGACACCGTCAAGGAGGAAGGCTTAGTCACTAAACTCAAGATTCATTGGCTTGCAACACGATCAGAAAATGCTTTTGAAGGTAGATATGAGTTAGAAATGAGAAGCCAAGGAAAAGGAAGAAAGTCCAAGAAGGTGGGTTGTAGGGATGAGCTGATCCTTAATGACGTGACTATATTGTGCTATGATTTTAAATTGAAATCGACAATCGTCTACATGAGAGGACTATCAATTTGCTTAAAAAAAGCTTGTAATTCTGAAGAAGAGGATGAAGAAGGTGGTGGCAATGCTACACCATCATTGATAGTGATGAGGAAGATAACTCAAAGCACTTCCTCTAGTGACAAGTGAAAAAAAAAATTGAAGGTGATGAGGATGGTATAAATGAACATGATGACGTCTTGGATCCCTCCTTCATCACTCCTCACACTTTTGCACATAACTGAGTCTTAGAAAAAAACTGTAAATTTTGTTGTGAATATGAAGATTGTATCTTCAAATTTTGAGAATACTACAGTTTCAGTTACGGACTAACTTCAATTTTTTGTTAAATATTTTATCCTCTGAAATTAGGGTTTCTCACGTAAAATATACTTCAAGAACATTCTATTTGCTAAGAAAAATGACACTTTCAAACAGTCAATTCTTTCGTTGCACAAAAAAATTAGTCACTTTTGGGGGGGTCAAAATAGAATTTCATGCATCTTTTTTTTTTTTAACCTCGTTTTACCCCCTTTTTGTAAAAAAAAAAAGGGGAATCTTTAAGGAATATTCCTTTCGCTCTCGTTTCAATGATTTGCTCCCGTTTAATACGCAACTTTGTTGATAACGTGAATGTCTTTTAATTTAACGTTTCTTTGTCGTGTTGTTTATGTTTTTTTATGTTTCCTTGCAGATGACGATTAACCGTGACTGGATCAAGAAGAGGAAGCAGATTGCACATGGGCAAGCTTCAAGGCTATGCTCATGAAACTACATGAATGTTTGGCATTAGGCAAATCTGCATCCTACTTACCAGAGGGTGTGGAAGGTGAAACTAGACCCCAAACTCCTCTGTTGAAGTATGGTCCTTGAAGCCCTATGACATCCTGTTTTGTTGTAAATTTCTGTGAATGAAAATCTGAACTATGAAAATCTGTAAATTTCTGACTTATGACGGCTGCAATTCGATGTAATCTGAAATCCAAGTTCTTCAAGTTGGAATTCAATTTTCACCAAGTTCTCACCATGAAGTGTAATTCAAATCTACAAAGAATCGTCACAAATACTCTTGAAAACAATTGTTTATATTCTCATACATCTTTTCGTTGCAGTTCATGCGACTTTTATTTCAAAAAGTTATCAAAGAAGTCGATTGTGGACTGAAATCTCTCCAACAAATTATTCGAGAAACTAGCCTAGATGCCTTGAAATTGTACATCAACTCGATAATACTGTCCTGCTGGTAAAAAATGGCTCATTGATCAAAGTATAATTCAAATGTTGGTTTACTCAAGAATCGTCACAAAAGCTCTAAAAGGCTACTCTCTATACCTTGTGTTATACATTTGATGAATTCTTGCTCATATCTCACACAAATTCAACAAGACTGATCCAACAGACTGCTAATACAAATCTACTCCAGATCCTACAAGCTATTAAGGAAGTTCCTGTTCAGAAAGAAGATATGACTGTGTAATTACCCTTCGTTCTGCCACACAATTTAGGCTCATGAGAATGAGAGGAAGACGCCAATGTTTTATTAATGGATATTTTATGCAGTTACATGTGATATCATATTCTTTAACTCTAAAACTAAATCTTTCTATTGAAAGAAATGTGTGCTCATATATTGTAGACATAAAAATTGTGTTAGACATAAAATCCATTTATGGCTTTAAGTTAAGACCTCTTGATATAATGTTCTAACGCCATGTTAAAACATGGAAAAAAGTTGTCTTAGTCTCTTTTCTTTTTGTCTCTTTTGATCATAGTACATAGTATTTCATCTTATCATTTTTTAATGCGGAGTGAAGGTCTTGTTCACCCAATTAGGTATTGGAATAATGGTGAGTTTGAGGAGCTTTATAGGATTTGTGGTCTTGTATTATACAAACAAGTTCGAAAGCAAGGTTTTACTATGATTTGTACCAAGAAAAAGGGAAGTACATGATGAAGTTTGTCTGAAGAATTGCAAGCATTAATTATATGTATATATTTATTGGAATTCCAAATGGTTGTATATACAAGAAATTTAGGCATTTTAAAGTGCAAGTTCAAGCTTGTGCATGGCTGGAGCCAAGGGTGGTAACCTTTTGGCATAGCATAGAGTTGATACTATAGTATAGAGTTGATACTTTTTCAAGTCGGTGCATAGTTAGAAGCAAGAGTGGTAACCTTGGCATAGCATAGAGTTGATACTATAGTATAGAGTTGATACTTTTTCAAGTCGGTGCATAGTTAGAAGCAAGAGTGGTAACTTTTTTTAGTTTTGAAATCAACCAGTCAATTTGTTATGTCTTCCAGAACATTCTATCATCTGTCTATGAATCTAGGTGACCGTAAACATTCATTAGTCAATCTCTATTTTATAGTGTCCTAAAATATATACATTTCTACGGTGCAAGTTTGGGATGGAAACCAAGTGATGATGTTTTTTGAAAAGCATCTAATTTAAGAACTTTAGGTTGCTGGAAGTGCATACCCTAGGGATCGAGCTATGCAATATGCCCCTCATATTCCAATTCAAAAATGAGTATTTCGGGAGAGTTATGATTTGAGAGGTCAAATCAAAGCTAGAGCTAAGGGAAACTAAAAGCAGCGTTCACCATTTTCTTTCTATTTGCAGTGACAATTTGCAATGGCAGACGAGTAGGGCTCTCACCTTTGAACTTAAAAGATCTGAGGGTCATGCTCTATCTCCTTGATATCTGGAAGCACTTGAATCATCTAAGAAGATCGATTTCTTTGTGAAATTCAAGCACTTGTTAATACAAAAGGGAGGAATCAATCTTCTTTCAAATTGTTAAGACAACTTTACAACACAACTTGGCAAGCCATCAAAATTGTAAGGGCATGAACTCTTTAGCTTAACCAACCAATGGTGCCAATAATAATACCATAGAGTATATTATTTGAAGTCATTCACTACAACTTACTGCAGAGAAATAAACCCGATCTTCCCACAATAATTGCGATCACCACAGTAGGCTAAATCGTGCATGAACGATTCCGTCTTGGGCCTCGAATTCCTGGATGCGGAACTCCACATTCTGGAATTGCTTGCCCACCTTGATATAGGAGCTCTCAATAACCACCGAATCGTTCGGCATCAATATCTTTCTGGCATGCTATCACAGATGTAACAAGACTATCTTGCTAGTTTTAGAAGATTATTTTGGGGACAAGGAGGCTCCTCTTCAACCTCTTCATGGATAAATCCATTGGGGGCAATGTCAAGTGATTGAGGCCTTGGGCTTCACCTGAGGCCTCAGTTTATGGTGAGGAGAGGAAAAATTACATGCGGCAGCCTTCACCTGCTCGTCTAGATCATCCTCGTCCAGCTGATCCTGCTCCTGTAAAATAGTCGGCCATAGCTCCTCATCTGAGATTAGATTCTTGTGCCTTTTCCTGATCCTGGCCTTTATCTCTTTGATTTGCTTGTGTTGGGACTCCAATTCGGCAACTTTCTTCCTCTACAACTAAAGATTGACGAACTCTTCTCTTTAAATCTTATCCAAAGGCCCATGTCGATTTGTTTATCAGCCATCAGTCCGGCCTGCATACTTGCTCGCTGCAATTTCCTCGTTAAATTGTGGGCATACTTGAAATCGGGATCCATGCTCTTGGTCATGAAGACTTTACCATAATTTCTGAATCCTCCCCCTTGGAGCATCAGGAACCTTGAATTTATCATACAGTTCATGAACTCTGAACCTGTGATTCTCGAGTAAAACCTTTCAAGAATACGACTTGGTGCAGTCCTCAACATGACATATCCATCTCCTAGGCCACTGATCATGAACGTAATCTGGGGCATCTTGAGCCTCGAACTTGGCCCGATCGGAAATATCTAATTCTGGCTCATGATCTATGACCTGAGCCTTATCATCTGCACCATCTTTCACCTCCTGCCCAGAATGATCTCCCTGCAGTTGGCCGAAAAACTCCAAGATCTTCTTGAATGTTCTTCTTCTTTACTTCCATTTTTTCAGACGGTCTCGGCTTACGAGACTGCATATCACTCTCCATCCATCTTCAGGGTTAGGAAAGAACTCCCGAATCTTGAATGATGATAAAGCCCCTTTGTCAAACACATTGTTGTCTCTCAAGCTGGTCTTCGAGCTAACTTCCAACGAAATCGACTCATCCATCTGCCATAAATTGTATGAAATAGTTAAGAAATATTAAAAAATGTTAAAGAACACTAAAGCAGAGTTACAGAGGTGATTTTACCGTGCCAACTACTTAAATCATCGATACATCCTTGCTCGAATGCTTTCGCGACCAGACAGAGTTGTAGCGGCAACAGGGCCACTGCAATCACCCAGGAGGGAGAACACTGACGCAAAGAAAAATTCTTTTGACTTCAACGGAGTGGTATTTCATCCTCTGGTATCTCTATCTACTACATGACAATATAAGATTGGCCGTGTATACCTCATTAATGTTCTATCCTAATTTAATTCAAATCTGACGTATGGTTGCAGGCGGGATCCCCGAGGACCGTAGGCAACATGGAATCTAATGGCTGCAATCTAACGATCCATTGCACCTAACATCGGAGATCCACATCCACAGTAGTGGATCCATGTCAGCCCGGGAACTACGTCAGTCATGGGGTGATCTCGGGGGAGGGGATCCATGTCATTGGGCACCCCGGGACCTCGGAGAGGCGGGGATCACCGGCGCCTGCATAACATCCCCGTTAACGGCCCGGGGGCCCGGATCCCGGAGGGCAGGATCACCCCGATGGATAACGCCCGGGCCGCGCACCGCGGGTGATCCCAGAGGAGGGGATCCACGCCGCCAGCGATGGTTCACGGTGCTGACCGGGCGGGGATCCGAGAGGACCTCAGCCATCTTAGCCGTAGGCCGGGACCCACGTCAGCCACGCGATGATCCGGGAAGCAGGGTCCACATCGCCATGCGTGATCCCGGAGGAGGAGATCCACCTCCCGGTTGCTAGGG
Organism: Isoetes taiwanensis; assembly: GCA_021234155.1. Classification (NCBI taxonomy): domain Eukaryota; kingdom Viridiplantae; phylum Streptophyta; class Lycopodiopsida; order Isoetales; family Isoetaceae; genus Isoetes; species Isoetes taiwanensis. The sequence goes on from JAJEKV010000113.1 coordinate 2,697,353, forward strand.
ATCCCGGAGGGCAGGACATCTTGGCAGATAAGGTCCGGCGTTAACAGCCACATCAGGATTATCCCCGAGGAGGGGGCCCATCCACGCGGGGCCGGGGGATCGGGAGGGCGGGATCACCTCGGCGGATAACGCCCCTCCCTGATGGTGAAGGGAGATCCACCTGCAGGGCTTGATCAGTCGGGATAATAACCGGTGGCCCGATAACGATCTCTGTGTCGGCCATGTCGAGGGATCGGGAGGATGGTATCAACAGCCAGTGTGATCCCTGAGGCCTGGATCTACGAATATCTTGGATGGTGCAAACGGATGGGGTTTTCTATGGCTGAGATGGTCGGTGCCTACATGGCGTGCGTCCATACTTCCGAACGGATCCCGTTGGGAGTGACCCGGGATTCCGGAGGACAGGATTTTTACCTCCAGGATCCCCTAAACTAGAGTAAAAGTATCTTGAGCTATATACATATGGGGTTAACCAAGTTGCCCTTCCATCATGTCATGTAAAATTTGTATCTGGTGTTGCTAAACATCCATGATACCTCATAACACGATGTCATTCCTTGTAAAATGACTTTCCTTAGTTGCTATACTTCAAGGAGGATTCACCATTTTTTACGTATAAACAATATGCATGCACGAGAGGAGGATTTTTTCGACCCATTTCTGTACATATACGATCAGTAAGGGTCGCGTTTTTGGTATTTTTTGCACTAGCCTAGTTAAATTTTATATGGATGGGGTCAAAATTGGCTCTTAAAAATCCGTATACAAGGGGGATTTTTGGCCACCCCTTGAACGCGGCATATCCCTCCCATACATGAATGAAGCCCCCTTGCTCTATTTCCCAAATCAATACAACATTTCTTTTTTAGAAGTACTCTTAATCCTCTTAATCCATCTTAGGCAACAATTGCCTCAACAACCAAATGTTGTATAGCTTTATGATCATGTGCCAATTCAATGCCATCCGTTTCCAAACTCCATTTGCCCAGCTAGCTTTGTAGACATAACAAATAAGGTATACTAAAGATGTCTACTGCCTATCTCAAGAAATAGCTCCAGTGCATTGACCCATAATGTCAATAAATTTGAATTAACTAGTAACCAAGCTCAAATGTTATAACTATGTACTATGCATTAGTGCACATCCAATGCAACAAACATAAACTAGGAATCTTGACATTCAAATTAATATGTCAAAAATAATAGAACTGCATCCATAAAATTTACCCCTTCACTATAGAATGCTAAGCCACCATGGAAATAGATTAGATAGTGAGCTTGGACTAAGACATGTAATTACATGAAAACTTTTGGGTGGTCAGTCCAAAAAAGTACTAAGTCGAATATATAGGCCAATCACCTAGTCTATGTATCTGGCCTGGATACTGCGAAGAAACTAAGCATATGCTCCATAGCCAACCTCCATAGTAGGAGGCAACGCCACGTGCTTGTGCCTCCATTCTCTTGGACAAGAAGCTACCATGGCCAATTACTGCAGTCTGAAACTAGTATTTGGTACAGATTTTTTTATTTGGCAGTAGATGAGTGTAGAATGAGTTCAAAAATTTCTACTGCCAGAAAAAGAACCAATCATTGCAGTGGTTAGATCATTAAATATGCCTAGAATATCCTCAAGATGCCATTCTCTCCCTAACGAATTGGCCCTTTGTTTTGGGGGGGCAGGGGGAAGGGCAATCTAAAAACAGAGAGAACCCAATGCTTTTAGTACCTGCTGTATATTGATTCTTGCTGCACGAGGAAAAGAATTGAAATCTAAGTGCACCAATCCAAGATTAAGCTGAATACTTTTAGCTCGTGTCAAGAACTTCATTGGTTCTTTCTGTTGTTGTTTTCTCATATTTACCATACATAAACTAGTGATTTTGCACAAAAAATTATGATAGTTTTTATTTCCATAAAATTGATCAACTTGCCTTTTATATTATGACATTGATACAAAGAAGGACAGGTAATCTTGTGCCCCCTTGTCGTCGTAACCAAAAATTTTCTACCTTCTTGTTTCTTGGACCATTTATGTGAAAGTTGGGAATCTAACTAGGCATGCTTATGCCACGTCAAATTTGACTCATGCAAGCTAACATGTGGATAGCCTAAGAATGTAGGAAAGGCTCACCCCTCATAAAGGTATCGACTTAGCACATGGGTAGCCTAAGAATGCAAGAAAGGATCACCCTCTGAGTGTAGAATGAGTTCAAAAATTTCTACTGCCAGAAAAAGAACCAATCATTGCAGTGGTTAGATCATTAAATATGCCTAGAATATCCTCAAGATGCCATCCTCTCCCTAACGAATTGCCCCTTTGTTTGGGGGGGGGGAGGGGAAGGGCAATCTAAAAAACGAGAGAACCCAATGCTTTTAGTACCTGGCAGATATTGATTGTTGCCGCATGCGAGGAAAAGAATTGAAATCTAAATCAAAGATTAAAATTTGAATACTTTTTAGCTCGTGTCAAGAACTTCATTGGTTCTTTCTGTTGTTGTTTTCTCATATTTACCATACATAAACTAGAGATTTTGCACAAAAAATTATGATAGTTTTTATTTCCATAAAATTGATCAACTTGCCTTTTATATTATGACATTGATACAAAGAAGGACAGGTAATCTTGTGCCCCCTTGTCGTCGTAACCAAAAATTTTCTACCTTCTTGTTTCTTGGACCATTTATGTGAAAGTTGGGAATCTAACTAGGCATGCTTATGCCACGTCAAATTTGACTCATGCAGCTAACATGTGGATAGCCTAAGAATGTAGGAAAGGCTCACCCCTCATAAAGGTATCGACTTAGCACATGGGTAGCCTAAGAATGCAAGAAAGGATCACCCTCTCATAAGGTTAAGCTTGCTATAGAAAGCTGTGATTAATTTGGGACTAGTTTTTTCTTTTTTAAGGTTTGAGGGCTTTTCGAATTTTGATGTGGCCCTAATGCAAAGTTGTTCCTTGCAAAGCGCTTACACTAGGTTGACTCTTTAGCAGAGCTTGTGTTTGAGGATTATTTTTGCATAATTTTTTGCTTAAATTAGCAAACTTGTTCTGCTCCCAACAAACATATAGAAACCCCATGGAGGCTAGAAGTTCTAAAAAAAAATTGCTATTTATAGCAAGAAACTTCCCTACGCTCTCTAAATTACATTGTGAATTTTCAAATCCATCTAAAAACTTGCAAGACTTATGTAGAATTTTCTCAACCAAGTTGCTGGAGGAACAAGGCCATTGTAGAAGATGGATGGGACATAGAATCACCAAAATAAAGATGGAAGTTCATGTATCACGAAGCAAAAGTTAGGAAAATGGACCTCTTGATAGATAGATAGATAGATAGATAGATAGATAGATAGATAGATAGATAGATAGATAGATAGATAGATGGATGTAATTTTTACGTTCACAAAGGCAACGAGACGGTACAATGAACAAAGGCATTAAGCCCAAAGGGGCTAGGCCCCATCTCAAAACGAACAACAAACATGGGCAGAAAGCCTAGACAATTGAAGAGGACATGGAGGCTCGAAGTGCTTGCAAACATGTGAAGGGCCTACGTGTATCTTCCTAAACAAAACACCGGAAGAATAGAACATTATTCATTGCATCATCATGCTCGAAAAGAGAGAACGTTTGGCGTTCAAATTCTAATAGAAGAAAAGACATATATATTCTTTCACGCTACATTCATAACTATTGAAATGGGCTACTAAGCTATATCAAGGTAAAGGAATTCATGCGTTTCTTTTTTTTCTCTTGTAGCTGCTTTTGGCTGGAGCGAAAGGGTCAAGAACAAGTCTGATAATCAGCATCGATACCACATTGAGAGGGGAGAGATTTGGCAGCGGTAATGTTGAAGCCAGAGGGTGCGGAAGTGGAGTTAGTGGAGAGCAAACACTGGCAAAGGTCGGATTTGGTGGTATTGCGGAGGCCTTTGCAGCAGTCCGGCGTAGGAGGAGGTGGGCGGCTTCCAAACACTGAGAAAAGGCACGGGAATAGCTTCGCCTGAGCGTTTCTGCAATCATCTCCGCGTACTAGCACTAGCACTGTTGCCATCACCACCATGGTTAGTAACGCATAGCTCTTCATTTTGCGCCTCCTTGGATTTGGAATGAAGAATAGAATGACCGGACACAAGGATTTAAGCAGGCTTCTGACACCGCAGCATTGGCACTAGCATGTGTCCCGTGAGCATTTCTGAACATGGCGGGCTGCCTTTTGGAAAGATATCTCTGAACATGACAAGTAAGTCTCTTTACATATGGTCTCCATGATAGTACAATATGCTTATGTAATATGTATTGTCTGCTTATGCTTATGTAATATGTAATATGCTTATGTAATATGTATTGTTGATAATATACAACATGCCATATCCCATTCCGTTTAAAATTCAGACAGGCATTATGGCCTAATTCCCCACTCAAGTGCTGGCTTTAAGACTAACATAGACATTATGCCCTCTTGAGCAGAGATAGGCACTTTAGCAAACCAGCACAAAACGTTGAGCAGCAGCCTGTTTCATGCTTTTGTACACTTTCTTCTTCTCGGATTCAAGGTTTTGTACTTCTTGCAATCAAATGCTTTGGATAGCAGAAAAGTAAAACTTCCTGCTAGGAAATGAAGAACCATTATAGGCACCAAAGCTAAAACCCTGTTTATCAGAAACCTTGGATTTTTGTTTTTGTTTCGGTGCTGAACTTTTCTCATCGGCTACTTTGCTTAAGCAATTGAATGCTTTGAAGAGCTTTTGCCACCATTTGGCCATGTTTGACAGATTGTTGAATGAAGTGAGGATAATAAGGATGATGCGGGGTTTTAAATTGGAAGATGGCTTAAAGGCCAAGTAAGCGTGAAAGCAGAACTTGGGTTTGACCATGTGTCTAGGAAGCTGCAATAGCACTTGGGTAGTACTGTGCTTCTTGGACCTGGCAATTTTTACTTCTAGAAACGTTGCACGCGCATTACCATCAGTTCAAACCAAGGAACAGTTCCATCTGTGGGGTCTTATGTGTATATCCATCAAACAACGCTTATTTAATCATTCATTTCATTTACTCCTCAGATCAGGAGACTACAAATCATGCTAGATTCAATCGTACTAAAATATATGCTAATATTTTAATCAATTACAACTGTATTCTGTCCGTCCATTCAACAGATAAAGATGATTATTTTTTCACTTCCAAGATGAATACTATGCCAAGCTACTGGTCATCGGTTCTGGCAACTTTGAGTATTTCACTTTTAATGCCATATCTGTCTGAAATGTCTAGGTTTCCAAACTAAAATGGAAAGAAAAGGAATTTCTGCTTTCTTATCATATGAGAAGTCATGTCATGCTGATATACAGGGCAGTGATGAAGATGTTATGTATGTTAACAAATTGATCGCCAGCATTTGTAGAAATCTGGTATTGTAAACATGACAATAGCGCTTTCAAACCAAGCGCTCCCAGTAGGGCATTTCTCCATTGTGCCCGTCAATGCAGATTCTGGCATGGGCCTGTAAAAAAGATATTAGTTAAAAGTTTTTCTGGAAATCAAAACATGTACCAGCTTCCAACTAGGCAGAAAAGGAGCATAGTAAGGGGACGAACACAAATAACATATAACATAGAACTTAATTTGCCATTTCAAGTGCAAGCTCTGCCTCAACCTCTCTCCAAGCAATGAATATTTCACTTGTCACAACCACACCATGTGGTTCAACGACTGAAACACAATAGATTGTATTATCACAATGAGTCAAAAATGACAAATGATAGCTGAATGCCTAGAATTTTTACTCATCAAGAACAACTTGTACTGACCTCGTCTGCTTCAGCAACCTCATCTTGATGATCCAAACTACCTACATTTTGAGCATGCTTCTTAGAAAGTCACTCTTTGGCTGATTGGGCTAGCCTAAACATCATGAACATGCCAAGATTTTCTATCTTCTACCATGATGCGCCGATATGCCACATTAAGCTGCCAACAGTCAAATGAGAACAGAAAGCTTCTCCGATTCATCACAAACTTCAAGTATTATGCAAGGATGTTCACTATTTTTTACGTAACCTATCTGCATGCACAGGGAAGGGGTTTTTCTTGACCCATTTACCATTTACGTACATGTATGTTCAATAGGGGGTCTTTTTTTTAGAGTTTTTGGCACTATCCTAGGTAAATTTTATTTGGAAGGGGTCAAATTTGGCTTCTTAAAAATTCGTATACGGGTTACATATGAGTGCATCCCCCTTGCAACTTCTTCCTTTTCTTCAGGTTACATATGAGTGCACCCCATTGCAACTTCTCCCTTTTCTTCAACCTTGTTGTTTTCAATAAGAGGCATTCTACCCTCTGCAAGTATATATCAACTGAATGAGATACAAAGAGTCACATGCAGAACACACAACACAAGTAATGGGCAATTTAAACTTGACAATGGCACTTTCAAACCAATATCTCCCAGTAGGGCATTTCTCATTGTGCCCATCAGTGCGGATTCTGGCATGGACCTGTGTAATAAAGATATTAGTTAAAACTTTTTTTCTGGAAATCAAAATATATACCAGCTTTCGACCAGGCGTAAACGGAGCATAGTAAGGGTACGAAGACAATTGACATAGAAAGTAATTTGCTCGTTCAAGTGCAAGCTTTGCCTCAACTTCTCTCTCCAAACAATGAATGTTTCATCTGTCACAACCTCACCATGTGGTTCAACTTTTGAAAGGCAATAGATCATATTATCACGATGAGTCAAAAATGACAAATGACATACTGATCCCAAGTTTTGGTCCATTGTTGAAAACTCTAGTTTTTCTAGATCAACATGTACTTTATTCAGAGATCACAAAAAAATCTACATGTGGATCTGTGGTGGTGTGGTTTTATTGATTGGTGATGTTGTTTTTTAAGTGGACAGGGAACGTTCATTGTTGTTTTTTTAAGGAACTGTGGTTTTTGTTTTTCAGGAGGTGTGATTTTTTAAGGAGGTATGCTTTTTCTTAAAATAACTGTGGTTTTTGTTTTTTGAGGTGGAGTTGTTTTTAAGAAGGTGTAGTTTTGTAGGTGTGGTTTATAAGTAAGTGTAGTTTTTAAGGAGGTGTCGTTTCAGGAAGTATGCTTCTCTAAAGTGATATGATTTCTTAAGGTTTTATAGATAATTTTGTAAGCACCACCATACAATCATTGCCCTACTCTCATCCATATGACTCACCATGAAATATCCATGTTGTCATTACATGCCTTGTGTCAAAATGTTCACATCCATATGAAGATCCCAAATTGAATTGCGTTGAATTGAACATTAACATCTATGCGGACTAACAAGTCTATCAGACCCAATTAGCCTCCATGGTGGGGAAGTCGCCCATCCATCGCCAGATGTTGACCTAAAACCTGGCATTTGGATCAACCTTAGTCGATTTTACTTGGTTAAAACCTCCAAGTTGCTTAAGGCAACCAATCTTTGTGCAAAATTTGCAAAATGGCATCAATTACATTAGGATTCCTAAAGCAAAATGAGGTAGTTACACTCAGATCTGAATATCCCGAGTTGTGCAGATCTTTTTTTAAATGATTTTTGGAGGACCAATCAGAGAAAAGTTGTGGCGAGATGTGGGAAAAAATTGGCTCAACTTGGATATGGAATGACTGAGAAAATCGGATTCAAAGTTGGAAGAAAATTTGGCCAGTGCACTTCCCTGAGACAAAGCAAGGTCTGCACACTCAAATCATGATATCTCGTGTTTTACTAGTATTTTTGGATTATCTTTGAAATGTCTATCAGAGAAAAGTTGTAGGAACATGTGGGAAAAAATTTGGCTTGATTTAGACTTGGATGATGGAGAAAAATGAGTTCAAAGTGGATCAAAGATTCTGTCAGTGAACCATATTACTGTTACTTTATTCTATGCTTGAAATGTTGTTTTAATGCCACATAGGGCTCCAACATGCCATCCTGGCTCAAACATGCCATATAGGCTCTAGCATGCCACCTAGGCTCAAACACACAAGGTGGCTCAAACATGTGGGCTCCAACATACCACGTTGGCTTCAACATGCCAAGGTGGCTCAAACATGCCATGCGGGCTCCAACATGCCAAGACGCCTCAAACATGCCATCTAGGATCCAACATGCCAAGGTGGCTCCAACATTCCAATTCAAACATTAATGGCCTAAAAATGTTATTTCTAATAGAATCTTCTTATATAATAAAATTATCATGTAAGTATGTCATGCATCAAACTTGGATGGCTAAGATTGTGCCACGTGACACGCCGCGTGTGCTTTTTTTTTTTTTTTTATATGCGAAAAGGTGCTATATGCACTTGGGAAAAGGCACGCTGGATCCGCGTGCCTCAAAAATGTGTTATTATTAATGCTTGTGTAGATATTGTATAATATTTTTCCTGGTTTGACGCCGGACTTGGCTATGGCGATGGCAGATTAATGGGCAAGGTTGCATCTGATAAATGCCACAAGTGGCTATTCAAGGAATCGACAGAATCAGACATCGGACAAAGCTCCTTTGATTTCGTGAGTCCCTTATACCTTTTCACCTCTTAAATAAAAAAATCCAAATTTTAACCGAAGAAGCAGCAGCGCAACGGTTTATAAATCCTTTTGTTTTTTGTGCACAGCATCCGCCATAATGGATGGAACCATTTTCTGCATGCATTCAAGTAAGAATCTCCACCTTTCCTCAGATGCTTGATCTGTTTGAGAATCTATGTCCCAAACTAACCTGTGTAATCCTTTTAGAGTTTGCATTTTCTTTCCTTTGAATCGAAACATGGGCAGTTCTTAGATTCAACTTTCAGGTAGATTTTTGCAAATCAAACTGAATATTTAGCTTTGTTTCTAAACTAAACTGGTCCCATTTTTTTCTGTGTGAGCCTGCAGTACAATCTGGCATCCGAAAGGCCCGCAATAAACACAATAATTGAGAAATCCATCCTGGCTACAGAAGAAAACGGAGCCAAACTCATCAGTCTTGGGATGCACAACAAGGTATTAAAATATGACTTCAATGTAGAAATTTTGGACTGTTAAGTTAGGCTATTCATTGGCACTCAGTCAGACTTGCTGGTTTTGATTCCTACAGGATACGTTATTGAATACAAGAAGTGCTATCTTTGTGAAAAGCTTAGACAATTTAAAAATTCGTATTACAGATAATAAATAGAATAGAATAGAATAGAATAGTTTTTTTAACGTCCACGGAGACCAATAGGTCATGGGACCCATACAATGGGCTAGTACAATCATTACTACTAGGATTAAAAAACCCCTGCCTCGAAAGGTTTTCAAGGGAAAAACCTTTGCAGTAATGATGATACTAGACAAGCGGAGATAATGACTACTGAGGGTTCAATAATTGCAGACGTTTATCTAGAACCTCAAGTATGTATAATGCCAAGTCATGCACAGATGGTGCTCTAAGAAGTTGTGGAAGCGTGGAATGGAATGCTAAGGTCAAAAAATGAATTGGCTTTGAATGCTGCAATAGTTGTCAACAGAATCATCGCCAAGGGCTCAAAAATATTTGTAACAGTCTTGGAAGAAAAAACTAGCAGAATTTATGCAAAAAAGGATTCCACATGCTGGTATTACAATTTGCATTGCTCTGATATTTAGGCCAGATTTTTTAATGGTTGCCACATCTTTTTACTGCCACCTCATTTATTTGTGAATGTTGGATGACAATTTCTAACAAAGGCAACCATCCTTCATGCTGGTCTCTGTATACCTACCTTTGTAACCCCCAAACCCCTATACCGCCATGACATGCCCATTTCTCATGGCTCGGATTATAAATTGGTAATCCAAGATATCCCACAAAGATGCTTTATTTTCACCTTGAAGCTATGGCAGTGTTGATATATGTTCTCCGACCTTTGTACATTTGCCGCAGGTTTTTGGTTTGCAGGGAAAATAGAATATGTCCTGCCTATTGTCAACCTGTTTTGGCTCTTCATAAAACTTGCATTGTGTTTCAAACGCAGCAATCCTAATATCAAGTTGAAGATTTCAATAAGCCCAATAGTTGGAATGATCTTCAACATTTTTAAAGTTGCTTATACCAATGCATAAAAATGAAGTGATGATGTATTGAAAAGTTCATTCAATGCTATAAAAATGGATGGTTGTATATACAAGGTGAAAAAACATTGAGCATTAGAAAAACATTGTCTTTTTTAGCATTGTCCAAGCTTTTTTAACAATCTTTGTGTACAATCACATGTAAAGCCCACCAACGGTGGGCAATTTACTAGTATTTATTAATGGTTTTATTGATTTTCTATGTTACTTTTTATGGTTCAAATGTTGTGCCCCTATAGTTTGCTAGTTCACGAAAGCGTATGTTTGTAACATATGGTTTCAATGGTTTTAGGGTTGTATTGTTATGTTTTGAGTATGGATTTAGGGCAAAAACGAATCTTTTTCTTTCCTGTATTCTTGGAGTGGCGTGGCTGAGGTCGAGGAGCTTCGTTCCATGGTTTGATGCAAGATTTCTGTTTATAGGAAGCTGATACTGCATTACATGGCGAATCCGGCAGCTTCATCATAGGGTTGTGTCTGGATGCGTTCTGGGCAGAGAGTTCCATAGGAGGCATTCTTGGACGGATCTGGAAGGTAAGGGACGAGCGGAAGATAGGTTGCTTGTTATGCAAGAGATGCTTCATTTTCTTGGTCATGATCCATTCCGGTGTGTAGCCTTGGCTACGGTGGCCTCTCAGGGCGATTCCGGGCCATTCAGGGTGTTTCTTATGTCTTTCATATGGCTGTGCTCCAGAGGTTTTGATAGATAACTCCCTTTGTTTTTATTCATTTTGTATTCACTGGTATACAGTGCCGAATTTAGATGCCCTGGCTTCTTTTTGCTCTTCATTGCTAGGTAACCCAAATTTGAGTATGTAATCTAAGTTATGCACTTTGTGCATTAGCAATTTCGTATGCAAACTGAAAGAAACTTAGGTAATTCCTCTTCTTTGCTTCAGAGAGATGTCACTTTCTGTTATGGTTGCTGCATGATCAAACATGAAAGTTAAAAAAAGGATGGGAAAATGCATTGGCAGGGGGTTCAAATCCCCCGGTTTGTTTGTCCATTCTCTTTGCAGGTGCTGAAGAAGCTTCGGCATTGACGCCTGGCAAACTGTTGGGCTGCTTCGCTACTGTAGCAGGGAAGCTTGTGGGAGAAACCTCACTGCCTGCTAATTTAGAAGCATGATCCGCTCCTGCTTTAGTGCCTCCAATAGTGCGTACCATGCCTCCGAATAGGCAGTTGCTATTTTGAAGTCAAATGACATCAAAATCCTTTGCAATGGATGTCAACTGCCCCTTAGGAATAGAGCCACATCAGCGTTTGACCCCATCTCCCGATGAGGTGTAGGGATGGGATCGCACTAGAGGGCATATCCCTCAGAATATTCCCCTATCTAATGGCTGGGAATTCACTAGAGCGCCCATCAACGAATCATGCCACCTTCATGTGTTCTTTTGTATGGTTCAAATGTTCTGCCCCTAGGATCTATCATGCCACCTGGTTGGCTCCAACATGCCACATGGACTTTAACAGGCCACGGTGGCTCAAACATGTCACGTGATCTCCAACATGCCTAGGGTGCTCAAACATGCCACCTAGGCTCCAACTTGCCAAGGTGGCTCAACCATGCCATGTGGGCTCCAACATGCCAAGATAGATCAGCATGCCATCTAAGCTTCAACATGCTAAGGTGGCTCCAACATTCCAATTCAAACGTTAATGGCCCAAAAATGGCATTTGTAATGAAATAGTTTTCATTAGTATTGATTTCATATGCTATTTTTTGTGGCTCAAATATTGTGCCCCTAGGATCCACCATGCTACTTAATTGGCTTAAACATGCCAAATGGGCTCTAACATGCCACGTGGGCTCAAACATGCCATGCGGGCTTTAATATGCCAAGGTGGCCCAGACATGCCACGTGGGCTCCAACATGCCAAGGTGGCTCAAACATGCCACCTAGGCTCCAACATGCCAAGATGGCTCAAGCATGCCACCTAGGCTCCGACATGCTAAGGTGGCTCAAACATGCCACCTAGGCTCCAACATGCCCCCGCCCCATCCATGATTGGGTTTGATAGAAAAGTTGGCATCCTTCCCAAGTCGAACAAGGCCAGGATTTTGCACGGTTGCCTCACCAGAGGGAAGATGTTACGAATGGTCTATTCTTCCGTAAGGAATCTATGGACAACCAAGCCCAATCTGGAAACTAGACTTCAAGGGCTTTCCAACAAGGTAAGGATCGCCAATTTCTGAGTTGTGGTCGCGGAGATATCACGTCTCAAAGTTGTCCTTCTATTTATAGGTAACATATCAATGACATACTGAATGGCTTTCTTACTTGATCATATCAATGAATATTGTTCCATGCAAGGCCACTCCCCCGAGCACCATTATTAGTTATTAACCTAAAACCATATCAGAAGAGATCAGACCCCAGGAAATGAACCCCGAAAAGGTTGTCGAGGCAGCTTTTCCTCACAGCTCTCCTTCGAGAGGCCGTATGCTAACCGACCCTTGAATCTTCCATTCAAGCAACCTGCTTTGAGCAGGTCCAAAAAAATCCAAGATTGGTCTAGGAGAACTTAACAAACCACGAAGCGTCTTGCGTGCGACTGTGTAGAAATTCAAGTGTTATCTCGTTCAGGCAATATAGAGGCTCCGGAATGGCGATTTAACTTTTCCATATCGTCTGGAATGGCAAAATTACCCTAGAGACCAAGTTACACGGTCAGTTTTGGTTGCGAACGAAACACGAACACAATACATGGCAGTATTTTGCTGCTACCTCCTAGGCCAATTGACTACAAATGTGTTGGACATGAGCTACTTTGGCGCTTCTTAGAGAAGGGGTGGTCTTCTGCCCATGAAACTTGGTCTCCAAGATAATGTCAATGTTCTAAGTCCATTGGAAGAGCCAATTCACAATTCTGGAGTGAGGGAATTGCCCGTCCGTTGCCAAGGCCATAGGAAGGGGAGGGACAAGCCGCTTTCCGAAGGGTTTAGGGTCCGCCTTCTGGCGTCAACGCCCTCCCTCTACGTGATGACACTATGCACTCCAAAACGTATAGGTTATTGAAGGGTATGTTATGGAGATCGAGTTTTGGTCATTTGCACTTGGGACATGGTCGAGAAGTTGCAGTTGAAGATGCGAAGCAATAGGACTGACGGCCTGCTTGAGCCATCTTGGCATATTTGAGCATAGCTGGCATGTTTGAGCCTAGGTGGCATGTTGGAGTCTAGGTGGCATGTTGGAGCCTAGGTGGTATGCTTGAGCCACCTTAGCATGTTTGAGCCTAGGTGGCATGTTGGAGCCCGCATGGCATGTTTGGCCCACCTTGGCATGCTTGAGCCTAGATGGCATGTTTGAGCGACCTAGGCATATTAGAGCTTACGTGGCATGTTGGAACCTAGGTGGCATGTTGGAGCCAAGGTGGCATGTTGGAGCCTAGGTGGCATGTTTGAACCACCTCGGCATGTTTGAGCCTAGGTGGCATGTTGGAGACTAGGTGGCATGTTAGAACCTAGGTGGCACGTTGGAGTCTAGGTGGCATGTTGGAGCCTAGGTGGCATGTTGGAGCCTAGGTGGCATGTTTGAGTCACCTTGGCATGTTGGAGCCTATGTGGCGTGCTTGAGCCATCTTGGCATGTTTGAACCACCTTGGCATGTTAGAGCCTAGGTGACATATTGGAGCCTGCATGGCATGTTTGAGCCTTTGCGGCATGTTGGAGCCTAGATGGCGTGCTTGAGCTATCTTGGCATATTTGAGTTGGACAAAAGTATGCTGGTGGCATGCAAAAAAACGCGACCCCAGCACTATCTTCGGCACCTTGTACCTACTATTCTACCCTATTATTTCAGTTGCCATTCATTGAAGATGTTACATGTTTCTAATGATTATCTAATTACCACATGCTAGCACTATTTTCACTCTAAACAGGCTACCATATGGGGTGCTATATGAGTGCTTAGCATGTGTCCAGACGCCAGCTTTTGCACCCCACCAGCATACTTTTGCCCAGCTGCCTTAAAGGATAGGTGGCATGTTATAGAACCTAGGTGGCATGTTGGAGTCTAGGTGGCATATTGGAGTCTAGGTGGCATGTTGGAGCCTAGGTGGCATGTTTGAGTCAACTTGATGTTGGAGCCTATGTGGCGTGCTTGGGCCATCTTGTTTGAGCCATTTACGTTATGTAATGGTAGGAGAGTATGCAAGAAAGATAGAAATGGAGTTTTCTTGAGGTATATTGACGAGGTGGAACAGGAATTGACCAAACATGAATGTCATGATGGGTTGTGCAGGAGGCCATTTTTAGCAGACACAACTGCCAAGAAGTGCCTCCAGCAGGTTACTATTGGCCCACAAATTTTTAAGAACTGTCATGAATACACAAAAATGTGTGAAAAATATCAATTGCATGGGGGACAAATTTTACAGCCTGAGTCTTTAAAACCCATCATTTCACCAGGTTCTTTTGAGTTTTAGAGTATGGATTTCATAGGGAATATTGAACTAACTTCATCAGGCTAGCACACATACAACCTTGCAACTACTGACCTATTTACAAAATGGGTAGAGGCAGTACCTCTAAGAGAAGCTATTGCTGTAAATACACCTCAAAGACTTCTCTCCGACCGAGACACCTAGTTCATGAATGACATTTTACGGGATTTAACAATGCAGATGGGTATTACAAAAAGCTCCTCTTGCTACCCCTATGGCAACAGACAAGCAGAATCTTCCAATAAGATACTCAAGGGTATACTCAAGAAAACGGTTAGTGTATCACAACATGATTGGCACTTATAGTTATCTAGTGCTTTATGGGCCCTTAAGACAATTCATAAGCCAGCAACAGGTTATACGCCCTTTGATCTTGTTTCTGGCATAGAAGCAATGCTTCCAATCCATATTGAAATACCAGCTCTTAAGTTAGTATGTCAGCAGTCCTTACCCTGGTTGAATCCTTAAAGCATAGGGTGACGGTGTTGAATCAATTGGATGAGCAGAGGTCTCAAGCCTTAGAATAAATCATCATGCAGAAAAAGAAGGCGAGGCAGCCTTCATGCATAGTAATAGATTGCAGGGATAGTTTCAAGCAGGGGAATTGGTGCTGAAGTGGAATAGAGCTCAAGAAAAAATACCACCAAAGTTTGGCCATTTATGAAAAGGGCCATTTTTTATATAAGGGAAGGCGGGCGCTAATGCATAATATCTAACAAATCTGCAGCTTATCCCTTTATCTCATCCCATAAATGACTTTTTGCTGGAAAAATATTGGCCCTGATGCATTTGGGGCTGATGGGACCAGCCCATTTTCTTTTTTGTGCATCATGTTACACGTTTGATATCAACCAACTATATTTTTATCTCTAACTCTGTTTTTGGGCATGATTGTAGATTTGAATTTTAGAACAAGATTCTAGGGACAAAGCAAATGAAGTCTTGATGAATAAAAGCACCTCTTGGTACGTTGCTTATGGCACTACTAAGGTTGTGGAGGAGTTACCTACCACAACACAGTATTTCGTTCTTCAGAGTCATACATATTCTAGAATTCTCCATATTAAGCACTATTTAGCATGACATTATAATTTGGCATAATAGGTTTAATTGGAGTGATATAATGGTCCGTTTATGCAAAAACCATAGAAAAGAAAAGGAAAAAAATCCAGTGGCAAACACAAGGTTTTCATTAGGGTTTAGAGCTATCAGATCGAGCAGTTGAGCCGAAGTTATTCCTTTGCAATAACTAGCTGGAGGGAAAATGTTTAGTTCAAAAATGTTTCTACAGATTTTGCCACGTTTCTTTGTGTTCTTCGGATCATATAGATTCAAAAAGGCAGCAAAAAGAAAGGGGCAGATCACAGATGTTTGGCGCAGTTTAACTCTGAAAAGAACTCAAGAGATTGCTATATGATCTAGCAAGTCTTCTTTGATTTGTATGTTTCATCTGTTACATCAATAAAAAAATATGTTTCTTTCATATACTTCATATCCATTGTTTTCATTTCGGGTTCCTCTCCTTTAAGATCCAATTTCAAATATCAGTTTCAAAGTCTATTTGGTTCACAAAATATACATTTTTTGGAGAAAAAAAAGGGACTACATTGTTCCTTTTCCTCTAATGCTTTAACTTTGTACTTGGAACAAGAAAGAAAGTGGAAAAAAAAGAAAAAGAAAAATATAAACTCTATTTGAAATTTCTTAAAGTTAGTACATACATTGGTGTTGAATTTCGGGCTATCTTTGGTTTAGCTAATCGTAAAGGTTTGGCTATTCAACCTAAAAACTCACTTGGACGGCAAAAAATTGGGCTAAAATTTTCTTTTTTTGGGGCATTTTTTCCATTTACTTTAGCCATTTTTCTTGGCAAAACTGCTACAAAATAGCCATTTGACTAACCTTAGCCATCATCCTTCCTTCGATCTGCATCCCTGGTGCAAGCGGTCACCAAAAACTCGAAGCATTGTCTTTCAACATCATTGCAAATGGCAAATTTTTTTTGGCGAATCGAATGGCGTATGCATTTGAATTTTATTCCTTCAGCTGTTAAGCTTGAGAGGCAGTGAGCGTCGGAGGCATGGTCGCTGGTGTCGTTCTTGCCAATAATTTTTCAAAAAATAGCACCATGTTTCTTGCACCATGGATTCAAGCAGGATTTTTCAGGCAAAAACAAAATGCACTAAAACTACATTGGCCCTTGATGTGAAAGATTCCATAGAATCTCCCATGATCCAAGGGTCCAAAAATAGCAATAAGCATAACCATAAAGAAAGCGATGTATACGTTAAAAAAACATGCATAAAATGTATATATAGATTAACATTGAGTGGAAGATACAGAACACCACCATCTAATGCATGTCCCTTCATAAAAAACATGAAAACGGATAAAATATATACTTAGTAATCCTTAAGCCGATAGCTTTTCCGATCCATACCATTCTGAGCGTCCATTGAAATCTACCAAAATGCTAAACATCTAATACACCATCAATACATCTAAACATCAATATTACAAGGGTCCACCTCCTTGCAAGAGCCATAGCGCATTTATCAAACATAATAGACTTGAAAAACATTGAGAAAGGAGGTTGAGGAACAGTGGAAAATAGAGGGTTTTCATTAGCGTTTGTAGCTATCAGATCGAGCAGTTGAGCCGAAGTTATTCCTCTGCAACAACTAGCTAGAGGGAAATTGTTTAGTTCAAAAATGTTTCTACAAATTTTGCCATGTTTCTTTGTGTTCTTTGGATCATATAGATTCAAAAAGGCAGCGAAAAGAAAGGGCCAGACCACAGACCTTTGGTGCAGTTTACCTCAGGAAAGAACTCGGAGCACTAATTCTCCATCGGGACATAGAAGCAAAGAAGAAGAGGGCTGGTGTGACGCTCCACGAATATATCACGGATATATCGGACGTATACATACGGGACTTTCCCCCCATGGCAATCAACTCACCACGAAGCGGGGGCCCTCCGGCCTAACTCGGCCATCTATAAAAAGATGCTCAAGTGAAGGACACAGAGGGGTCATTCGACCCACGCCTTCAATGGGGCTCCTACGTCGCGGAAGCGTGAATACAAGGTTAGCACACAGCATAATCATATCATAATATACCACCACGAGGGGTGGCACACCCATCCAAGTGACAACAACAAAGAATATGCATTTAATACTAGGGAAAACACCCAAACCCATGGTTCTACCCCTACTCGGACTCGGTGAGGATCGGTGACGGCTAGGTCTCAAGAGATCAGCAGACCAGAATTTTTGACATGGCGTTATCGGCATAGAACATCGGGCTGGGGTTGTCCACTCCATCCGCCCCTCCGCGTGCACACTTTACGGATGAGTCCAATCATGCTATGGCGCCACTATAGCCTTCCGGATCACGCAGACTCAAGGTATCACCCTTCCGAGCCTACTCCGGGGTTCATGAAGCCCCCGTCGATGAGGCAGCTTCGGGAGAAGTGTCCCTTCCGGGATCCAATGTGGTTCCATGGGTGAGCTAGAGAATATGTGCGCATCGGCCCCGCATCCGTGCAGACTTACTCACCTAAATCTACTCAAAGCACGGGGTGCCCCATATGGGTCACACCTCACGTACCCGTGGGTGTCGGACCCATACCCGCCCCTCGTGGGACCGGGCATCGGGCCTAGCCCACTTGTAGGAGTCTCGGGGCCTTTTATGTTCGGTGCAAGACCCCACCCCCACTTCACCATCTGCGTCCCTTATCTGGTGCTAAGCAATTCCATAGCATCCACGACTCGGTGGTCTCTTGTGCACATGCCGCATCAATTGGGAATTAAAGGAGCTTCTAGGAGCATACTAAAGCATATGGCACAGAGGTCTCTATCCCCCCCCTCTAATCCCTGCTTTATGGAGGTTTAACAGAGCTACTTTCACATACACATCCATCCATCCATCATAACATAATCCATAATTGAAATGTAATCTTAGATACCAAAGAAGGGTTAATCCTAAGTAAAACAACCAGAGAAGACTCAAAGGACTTAACTGAACGCTAGACCTTGAGATATCAACTAGATTATCGACTAACCCGAGTTCCAGCTTGATCCATTGTCATAAGGCGCCTCCATCTCTCAATGTCGGTGTGTAGCAACAACGGGGTGGTCGACAAGTTCCTGTGTGCTTGGCCTCCGCTCCTCCTCGCTCGATTTTGGGTGAAATGGGGTAGTGATCCACCTTGATGGCCCAAGTTAGCATTCCCATGCTAGCCAATCGAGTTTGGCCAAGTGGCCTTCTAATCCATTAATTAACTTAATTAACCCAATTAGATATTAATTCCTTAATTATAGGTTATTATCCTTAATAATTAAATTAGCATAGCTAATTTAATCCTTTTTAGGTCAACCCCTAGGTTACAATACCCCATGGTGGCGTGCCTTTCTTTGGGTGACGTGTCGATTATATTTATCACGTTATCTGGTATAAATACTTGGAACGTCACATTCTCCCCTCCTTAGAAATAATGCTGTCCTCAGCATTGTTGTTAGATACCAATATAAGAGTTTACATTATGAAGGAAGGTAATTCCTTATTTCTGAAGGTAATATATTAAAAACTTTAAAGTTTGAAACAGTTTAAGCACCGAGGTGCATTTCACATGATCATTATAAGAAAAGAGTTCAAGGACCGAAGTCCAATCCCTAAGAAGATCAGCAATGCCCTTTGGCAAGGCATCAATTACTTGTTTCTGCTTATCAGCTGACTCAAGGAAGGCAAGTCCGATGACGCTAAAAGTAGCTTATCCTAGCGTATAGCCTTATCTAACCGCACGAGGGATGAGGATCGTGATAATGGGATTTAAGGGATCACCTTTAATAGTTACACGACTCCATTAGCTGCGTTGAAGGCAACCTCCGTTTTTCGGCTATATTGGCTTTCTTGCAGATGCCGAAATTCCATGCCCACAATCGGATCATATTTGCCAATATCCATTATCTAAGCACCCAATGCAACCGGGTGCATCCGGCAGCTACATTTTAAGGTTAATCGCGGCGGCCATGAGTATGTCCGATTTTTCCACAGCTAAAGTGACAGGTTTCCCTGGGACCTCAAAGTCTCAAAGGCTGTAATACCAGGGCCATTCTAGGAGAAGCAAAATTATGTGTACTTCCCGCGGTCCATAAGAATTATGAAAGGCTTACCGTCTACTTGACCTATAGTGGAAATAACGGCAGGTGACTTTCAGCATTACCCAGTTTATAGCGCAAGGATATGAGACAGCACCATGAATATACTTTC
The DNA here is from genome assembly GCA_021234155.1 of Isoetes taiwanensis. Taxonomy (NCBI): domain Eukaryota; kingdom Viridiplantae; phylum Streptophyta; class Lycopodiopsida; order Isoetales; family Isoetaceae; genus Isoetes; species Isoetes taiwanensis. Next base: position 2,717,166 of record JAJEKV010000113.1, read on the forward strand.
GGGGAGCCTCCTCCTCGACGTAGTGTAAACTTCGAGATCGTCCCAATCGAGGTCGGCCATGGCCGGGTACCGCGTCATTGTGACATAAGGGCAGTGCATGAAGTGCCCGGGCCGCTATACACCTCAACATGCCTTATCTCTGCGTAGCTGATCTCGAACCTCTTTGGGAATAGATCGTAAGAGGTTCGAACTTCCCTTACCGGTCATTGTTCGGCTTGTAACATGTTGAAGGTGACTTTCTTTTCCGGGCGGCCGGAAGAGTTCTCAACCGAGAGGGCCTGTGACTTAGTGAGCCCGGGGCTTGTAAGGTGTGGGGCGGCGTGGGGGCGCAGTAAGGGGCGCAGGGCTGATGCTGGTTTCTTGGCGTGTCCTCCTCCGGGCTCAATGCCTTAGCCTCGGCCTCAGAATCCCGACTTGGGTCTATGGCCTTAACCATTCGTTTAATTGATGGGGCCAACCCTTCAATATAGCCCTCAACGGCCCTCTTTTCATTCATTCCTGGCACATACAGCCTCAAGCACATGAATTCATCAGTGTAGGCCTGAACTGACATACCCTTCTGCTCCAACCTGTAGAAAGTCTGAATCTGTTGGCATTTTGCATGCGCCCACGGGGCACATAATCTGCGACTTAAAAGCTTTGGCAAACTTTCGAAATTTGCATCTGCTTCTATCCAGATGCTTGGCTCTGGCATAACCCTTCCACCAAATACGAGCAGCTCCTGTAAGGTTTGTGGTGGCAACCTTTCCTGTATCCTTTTCTGTCATGCCATAGGATTTTCCAAACTCCTTCATCTCGTCCCAACCAGACTCGCGATTCAGCCCACCTCTAGATTTCCCATCAAACCGGGCGCTTCCTATTTTTCCATATAATCGGTTATGGCCGTGTCAATCGCCTTCACGGTACTCCTTGTCCCGCTTTGCATGGTCAGCCGATGATATAGACGCACTCGCAGGACTCGGCAGTAGCCGATTGTGATGATGTGGCACTATCCTTAGAGGAACTTCGATGACGTTTGGAATGGTGCCTCCTTTGTGCGGGTACCGGGGGCACGGTTCCGAATGCGGTGGGCTGCCGTGGTGGTGGGCTTGGTGGTAACGGAGGTAACTCCGGCCCGCCCTCCTCGCGCATCTTTGGGTGGGTTGGCGCTCAACACATAAGCCCGAGCTCTCCTAACCCAGCTTCATCAACATGAGTTCTTGTTCCTCAGCGTTGATCCGCTAGCATTTGAGGGTGTTTGCCGTGGTCCGATTCGCAAAAACGCCTATATTGACCATAAGAAGGTATAAAGAGAGTTATGGTGATACCACGGTCACAACGAAACTTATTTTAAGTAGTGCTAGGAAATAATAATGAAGACCATAGAAGAGAAGAAAAGATCTTTATTATTAAGTGAAAGTAACAGTTACATCCGAGTTACATCCTTAGCAAAACTTAGGGTCATAATGTACAAAAAGTAGTGATTACAACATATTTCAGCCATAAAGAGGTCACGTACATTCAACAACTCTTAGTTAACACATACTTAGCCATCAAAGAAAAAGGCAAAGAGATTAAAGCTAGAATTTTGCGCAAAGGGTAGAGGATGGAGTAGCGAGCGGCTCTCCGTCGGCCCTTACTAACTTGTAGCGAGCCCATGCCTGAATAATGACATGTTGGTAGTCCAAAGTGGGACTAATGATGAGGAGATTAAAGAGATCTCGCAGTGCAAAGAAAATCTGCCATAAATGCTCATTAGCATCGGCATAAGCTTTATGCCTCGTCATCTCCCAATAATCCCAAGTTAGGGTGAAGAGTTTCTTGTTGCAAACGTTGAAAAGCACGTTCTCGGAGAATGTTGACTACTTCCAATCCTTTAGCTGGATCATAAGGCTCTCCTTCCACAATAAGTTCCCTTCTTGGTCATCATTTGGATCCGGATATTCACCATATCGTTGGCCTTAGTCCTAGTGAATTGGTCTGGATCATCCTTCGGATCTTATTGGTGATTCATTCCTCGATCTCTTGAGATCATAGTACAGGAATGAATATACAATGTGGAACAATGTCGTATATTCTAAGCTCTAAAAGATACAAGGAAGTATGATGGGAGAAAAAAACAATTTAATTGTATTCAACAATAGAATAATCATAATTCATAAGAAAATGGCACATATATTATAGGATGGCTAAGAAAATGCCAAATCAAAATTTACATCTTATATGTAATACAAAAATTATACATTTAGAAAGAAATCTCTAAGAACTAGGTTCCTCCTCGTCGTCCATAGGTTGAGGAGGTGGTCGGTAGCGCATCAAAGTGGCTGGGGGGGGCTAGCGAGAGGGGCTCGAAGCTGCTTCCTCTCGATGGCAAGCAAGTGGCCAAGGGTGCCCCACAAGGGAGTCGCATATTAGCGAGCCCACACGCCCCCAATGCTCACGAGCCAAATCTCGAATGGACCAAGGTAATGATGGTGGCGTGATAGTCAATCTTCTTATGGCCCGCCAAGGTGGATATCGCACGAAGTGCCCACCAAGATGCTTCAGAAGAAGGCCCCAAGTTCTTGGAGAAGAACAGGACCTCTCCTTGCCGGAAAGATGAAAGGAAGAATTGGGTCACATGGTTTGCCCATGGCCTAATTTGGGGATCCCCTGGTCTCAGCTTCCTTTTCCAAGTTGCAGGGGATCTTTTCTGCTCCGCTTCTTCCTTGTCATCCCAAGACTTACCTTGGTGTCCCAAAGATCTTCCTCCTCGTCATCCACCCCTCTCATGGTGATGCCAATGGCTGATCTGCGAGGAGGGCCGACCGAAGCCGCAAAAATGCTCCTCCGAGGCTGGGGTGTATCAGTCAATAAGAACGCGAGAGTGACAAAGGGTCTCAACGGGTTTCTAGCTCTTTCTCGGCCGATAGGCCAACAAGTTCGCGACCTATGGGGATGCACAACCGGTGTCGTGTGAAGTCGAGGAAGTCATCTGGCGGTATTCGGCGAGATCATAGAGGACCTCTATCTTTTTCGCGGCCCGCGATATCGGCAATAATAGCGGTAGGCCCACATTATGTCCTCTAGAATCAGGTACTCTTGATTATTCAAAGAGTACTGACGGTGGAAGGAGGTTGAGCCCTTCGAGTTTGAGGGCTTTATCTCTTCTTCACGGTAGCCTCGGTGGCTAACTCCCTCCACCGCGAGAAATCCACGTTCATCGGCGACCGTCGTCTTCCGGTCGAGGTAGTGCAGTAGAGGAATGCTCGTGACTATCTCCTAGTCCTCAATATAATGGTCCATAATGATGGCCGATTAAAATCGAACCTCAAAACAAGCTTCCCCGATCTATTTTGTGACAATGGGAGATCAGTCCCTCGCCTCCTTATGCCCTTAATGACATTTCGAAAGATGCTCATCACCCCTAACATCTGGGCGAGGGGTGTGGAAGTCGAGGTAGAGCCGCATCATCCTCGTTGTAGACACATGCGGTACAATCTCTTCCTGTAAGAAAACCGGAAGGCGGGCGTAATTGGGATGCGCATGTTAGAGATGAGGTCTACTTGGAGGAGATAAGGGTGAAGAAGATCAAAGGAAACCCGGTCAGTGTTCTCCATCCAAATACCATTCTTTGAAGGGTTGGGCGAGCTATGAGGATGAAGGTGCAAAGAAGGAGAAGGAAAACAAAGCAAGAAGGAAATGAAACCTAATGGCCAAAAAGGGGCTTTATACTTTTCATGCGTTTCACGAAACTATTAAAAAATTATTATTAATTAATAATTTATTTAAATTCACACCAAGTGGCGGAAAAAACATTTTATATTTACTTCAAAATGAGAATATTTTACATAGATAAGTTCACCATAATTTTACAACAAAAAAGAAAGTAAGCCTAGTCAATTTAAACTCCCCGGATCCTTAAAATGCTAGCTTTGGAGGTCCTTAAGCATTATGTAATCCTCTTTGCATGTATGTGGCAGAGGTTGGCGTCGCTCAAAATCTCTATGAGGTAGGCCTCGGCAGACCTCCTGGAGTCTGAGGATTGCAAAGGCTTGGAACCTCCAGTCGGGGTTTTAAAGTCTGGGCAATTTCGAACAAGCCGGGCTGAAAAGGGAGCCGGCGTATTAATGGCTCAATAGTCTTCCGATACTTTTACATATCTCGCGAAGAGCTCTTGCCCGGTCGGTGCCGATGGGGCTTCCGCGGCTTGATGGTTTGCTTCAAAATTGGGATGGATTTCTACCGGTCGGTTGTCAGTGCTTTGCGGTGAACGATGCGCTTTCGGCGTCGGCTGGCCGACGATGTCTTCTTGGCAATGGTGGCATCCTTTTGCAATCGGGTCTTATAATCCACATCTCCCTTCGGATTAGCCCACCAGGTATTCTTCCTATTTAGGCTCATGCGATCTACATGTTGATCCACATTTTGATCGGGTATTTTGATCAACATTTTGATCCTGCTGCCACTGATCAACGTTAAGATCCCTGGCGATCAACTTGTCTGGTCCTCTTGCTGATCCATCTGTCCCCCCATACTGCCGGGTTTTGGGCATCCTCCTCTTCTTTACAAAGCTCTCTCTCTCTCGTGGGCCTCTTTGTCCAAACGCTTGTATGCGACGGGCAATCTCCATGGTATATGCAGTCGGTGGAACCAAGATGTCCGCTTGCACAAGGTCCATCACGATCCCGGGTGAAGCTAGGGTGGAACATTTTCAAAAACAAAACTATAAAGCTCTTCGCTCCAAAAGAAGGTGGAAGGTTGTAATGGTCCCTGTTCATAAGTACATGGCCTTTACCAAGGTAATAGAAACTGCATTGGCCCGCTCTTCCGTAGGGCATTAGCTATTTGTTGAAGGTCTTCTACCCTAGCAAGGTGTTTGAATCCTTTGGGCCTCCGTCCGGATGAGTTAAATGGAATCTTCCTCGGGACCCACTTGTGGATAGAACTTAACAAGGGCCCAAGCTTGGTCAGCTGTTCCACACCGGTGTGTAAGGTTGGTCTGCGGCATTGAGCTTCATGAGGAAGCGGTCATTGAAATGAAAAATGGGGTAGGGGATTCTCACGGCCCCTCCGGTGAAAGTGCTTCACCAAAAGGTCTAGGGCCAGTGTCAATCATAGGGTCTTCCTTCAAAAGATAGTCTAATAGGGCTAAAGAGTTGGAAGACGTTCATCTTCTTTAGGTCGTGCCTTGAAGCGCTGCATCATCAAGGCCTTGGCGATGGACACAAGGAAGTAGAAGTAGGGCTCAAGCAAACAAGTAAGCGCTAGGGGAGTGGGCTGGAAGGCTTCGGGGTTTAGGGTAGATGCAAGGTGGCGGTGAGGCCTCGGCTATACGGAAAAGGAGTTCAGTCCGTGACTATGGCGGAAAAAGGTCGCCAAAAGAAACACACTTTTCAAAAAAGTACACAAAATTTGACTTTAACTTTTAACTTTTTATATAAAATTTTTCAAAAAAAAATTTCTTAAAAAAAAAAAAAAACCACACTAGCATAAGCCAAGCCCACTAGCCATGACATCTACTTAAGGTCAATCCCTTCAATAGTCTTGTCCATACCCATACTAGGAAATGAATCCATGATGACATTGATGCCAAGAATAAGTTTGTCGCATTGGCTCCTTATCCCATAGGTCATTGGTCTTAAAAAACTATTCTTTCTATTCTATTCTATTTCTATGAATCAAGTACTTAGACATTATCCTTTGAATTCATTATTGAATTTAGCACATGAAACCTTAAGTCCATATTTCCTAACTTTATAACTTTTTTTTCATATTTGTACACTGCCATGCCTATTCATATAGTTATGCAATCATTATCATCCTATAACAGTCAAGTTATCTTCTTTGAAAATTATGTAATTTACATTCCATATACTCGTAATGTTATTCTATTTCTCACTAAAATCATACCACTACACTCCACGAGCACTTCTATTTCAAAAGATTGTAATTGTAGCAGCCAAGATAACCGGAACTAGCCAAATATTATTCTTCCTTTGTCTCAAACTAGTTTGAGAATCTGGTATTAAATTTGTCATATTATTTCCACGATTTGACTCAGTGAGCTTACCAGAAACATATTCAACAATCATTTTCCATGTATCAAAGATATCTCAATTAAATTTACTAACAAATTCTTGTTTAAAACATATCTAAAATTTGTCACTAGCCAAGAATCCGATTGTACATTTCCATTTCATTCCTTCATGTTCACAACATAAATATGTATTTATCATTATGAGCATATATCTTTCAACAAAATTTGCCATCATATCATCAAACAGGCGACCGTAGTAAAGCTCCAAAATATCCATTATACTAGTGTTTCAAACATGTTTTGAACTAGGCATATAAGTTTGCCATAATGTTTTTATGCCTTGACCAAACAAAATCATCAAGGAATACATTTTGAAAAATCATCCCCTCCACTGCAGGCCTTTAATAATCCATTTTAAGGACTAGTATTTAATAAAGACAAAAGTATCATTAGACAAGAGTTCATTAGACCTTCCCATTTCATTTCTTCATGCATATAGTCGCCAAGATGCTCCTTTTTATCACATTATTGTAATTTAACATCCTTCCATCCAAACAAGGTATGCAAGCAAAAAAGATTACAATAAGAGTAGAAATTACTGCAGCCAACCAACACAACATTAGCATGAAAATGGTAATGAGTGAGGGCCAAAAAGGTACATTAGGTTTCTCCGAAATGTCATTTGGTCACCTATTGTAACCTTTTACCCCAAGCTCGATTTGTTTGGAAGAATATGATCATTAGCATAAATAGAAATCAAGCCAAATCAACATCATTGTGTGACCACTAAATGGGTATATTCTCAATTGTTACAATCGATCGAATTGTAGATTAATTCCTAAACCATTTAAAGTATGAGATCTAAGATTCGGCCTATAGTGACGATCTATCATCAAAGTTGGACAATAAGAGATACATATCCAAGGGGAGTTTGATATAGCCCACGTCTCTTAATACGAAAATAGAATCGAGGATAGAATGCAGGGCCATTGTTTTTGCTATATTCTCGACCATACATAGACATATCTTTAAGAATCATTGCAAGTAGTCGAATCTAGCACATATTATAAAAATTGTGCCTATAGTTCTATCATAATCTCTATGGTGTACTCACTTACTACAACAACAAATTTCTTATAACCGAAGAGTCATCATATTAGTAAATAAATTCTTTCAAACCCGGTAGTCTTCATTGTCAAACTCAAGATCGTCATCTTGTGTATCGGGGACACACTCGAGGGTCGTTTGCCGCTGATCATTTGTTGCCGATGCTTAAAGTTTTCATGCCTCCTATTGCTATGATTAAGTTGCATCCATGGGCGTTTTTGCCCGTTGCTCTTTTTGCTTTCCATTTTTGCTTCACTAGTCTCGGTGGTATTCAGCGAACGGGAAACTTCGATGTTAAGCCATTCTTCTTCAAGTGTATTTTCACTATCGAGCTATAAGGACATCCGTCTAATCAAACTCCCATGAACTCTTCATCCATTTAGCTTAAATAAAGATACAATCTATTCTCGTCCTTAGTCTTCTTGACTTTTATGGATTTAGTCTAAATATGTTCTTACCTCATCCTTTATGAGACACGATATCTGCGGTCGTCGCCGTAGTATGGCCTTCCCAAAATCTTGCTTGTATGGTCGGGAATTTTAGGATAGGTACTACAGTGCTACTAGTTTCATATGCCCCGAGTTGGTGCGTTCATATCACATTGTAAAGATCTTACACTTCATGCCCGGTATATGCCTTCGGGCATCAAGTCCCCATCCTCTATAGCTTGGCTATGGCCTTATTCCGAGAGCAATTATTTGTATCACAAAACATGTACCCTAAATAACTTACGGGTTTATTTTTTCATCAGGGAAGTTAATCTTAGTTTATTCATGTCTTTAAATTAAACATTGCTAAAATTACCCCATGTTATAAGGTCAAGGTAATGCTTATTGTACACCTAGGATAAGGACATCTAAGCCATATAGTTTATAAAACCCTCACTATGGTAGATGTGCTTTAATCTCATTCTATCTTCTCAAATTATGCCATATTCATTTCAACATTAATATTTGCATTCAACTATTGAATGTGGTATAGTCAAGATGCATCATGGATCTTCTTAGTCAAATAAATATTATTGGTCTAAAATCAACCATCTAAAATAGAAAAAATCCTACCACCAGCGTAGGATAAGTGTGACCCAGAATTTTACAAGCCATAATAGCGGAGGGGTATGGACCCTGCCATTCTGTTGAGGGTCCAACCCTTATCTATGCTATATTACCCATATGAAAGACATGGAATAAAGTATATTAGGGATAAAAGTTACCTCATGTATTCTTAAATATCTCTTGTATCGAATATTTTTGTCAAACTTCAAACCGGAAAAATATTGTATGTGATGTATCTTATAATCTTCTTTATCATCCGTGTTCATCAAAGCCATTGGTTTTGAAGTTATTGATCGGACCACTAATGTCAAAGTGCCTTTATTGCTGAAGTATTAACATACATGTATGGGCATACTCGAGATATAATCACATTTCTGGCTTGTAGGTAAAAGGCCTGCAAACATCCGACATGCACAAACTTTAGAGCCTTAAAGGGTAGAAATGTCCCTTTTGTCATATCTTGTAGTTAAGTAGATTCCATTAGTCTTGTTAACAATCTCAATAAGCTAAGTTTAGGAAATTGCTTTGCTTTGTTTGTTTTCACACGTGTTACCTTTATAAAATATAGTTTCTTCCTTAATTCCAAGTTGACTCATATCATATATATGTTGTAGGCGCCATTTGTCATAATCATTGTATCTATCAGGAACTCTCTGATCATTGGACAGTTCAGCACCATTAGGTCATCAATATACCTATATGCATCTTTGAACATTTCAATTTCTTTGTATCTCCCATTCTGACAATTTTTTTTTGAAGTTGACCTCAAACCCGGGCTAGGTAGAGGTTGCACCAACTAGGGCTACATGATAAACCCATGGGTATTCGCTAACTTGCTGCGCATATTCTACCACCCTTAGCTGTAAAGCAATTGGATGGTAGCCGATGATTAAGAGAAATAAATGTCTCCATATCCATTCTTACCCAACACTTACCTTTAGGCTCTGTTTTAAACCATTTTACCACAAATTTTTCACAACTCCTTTTGCACCATAATTCATTATGATGGTGTCTACTTTTCTGCCACTTCCATGCTGTTTTGATTACCAGTCCTATGATGTTGCATATTCCATTATCCCCTTTTAAAGGGATGTTTTTCATAACACTTGGTTATATCAGCAACAAAAATTTCATGTATCTTAGGTGGGAGATTGATTACCACATCATAGATGGATTTAACTACCGGCGCGTATTGACTTTTCGGTGTATTAACATGTGAATATTGGCAATAAGCATTTTGGCAATGTCAGGGCCAATTATCCAAGATATTGTTAAGCCCTGTTTGTAATGATGCAATGAAATCTCGGTGTATATGGAGTTATGGCGTTGTAATCCATCTATAATCTTTCTTATGAGCTTTTAAATATTCCTAAAAGGTATAGGCTGACTTCTCTGATTCAAAGCCCCATTGTCAGATAATCTTTTTGTATTTCACATTTCTGAGAATTTTGTATCTCTCATTATGTAAATGAGAACATTTCACACGAAAATCATGGCTATTAAGTCTTTCTATGGCCATTTTCCTGATAATAGCCGACGGATGAATGATGGGTTCTTGGTTGCCTTGTCAACTCGGAAATGTAAAAATTTATTGTGTATTCGATTATTTGTGATGTGATCCAATCCATTAGAGAAACTTCTTAGTTTCCTCCATCTTTATTACAATGTCAATTCTTCCTTTGGCAATATCCACAATTCTTGCCTTAAAATTCTCCATTTCATTTTTGTTATATCCCGGGGTATATGAATCGTATTACTTCAAAAAGTATCCACGGACCCTACTTAATTTCCTCTATAAAATCCTTTACTCTCGAATTCTATGGTATGTGGTTAAATCCTTTTGAAAAGTCCCTAAGCATTTGCTTTTAATTACTTTGTGAGTTTGGTGGATTCGGACATGTCCAATGTCATTATCAATGAAATTTGCGGATTAGGGTTTATCACAAGGGCATTTTGGCTCACATTCTGTGCAAATACAGAATGGTTTGTAGAATATGTCCCTTAGATTTTACGATATACTTCCATCCAAACATTGTATTATCATCATATACGCCCCATTTCTCCAAAACACTCTATTGCCACTTTGAGAAAAATCCACGGGTAGACATATTTGATCCTGAACTTTAGATAGAAATCTGGAGTGCACTATTCTTGCACCTTGTTCTTTGAATTTTCATCTGTAGAAAAAAACCTTCCACGGACCATCTCTCTTAATATATTTAGTGATACTGCGATTATACAAACCATATATTTATTAGATAAACTACCATTATAATAACCTACGAGGGCATGGGTAATCGGTAGCCCACACTAGGCTTTTTGGATGTAGTATTTTTGGGCAGTGGCAAGTTTGTGAGTATTTAACTCAAAGCTATACACAATAGCTATACTTTGACTTACATACAAACATATTGTATTTAACATCTTTGTAAAATGCAAGTTTACCTCATTTATCAATGCGTTGTACCTCGGTTCATCTCCGGTATCACCGGGATGTATCACTTGCTTTTAAAAGTCCTTAGTGTGGATGCCCCATGCATACACTTGTGTACCAATATATTCATTACGATGTTGCTTCCAAGAGCATCCCTTAGGTACATTTAAAATCCAATCCCAGTTTTTTGGTAATTCTTGGTGGCTTGACCATC